>JBCEWB010897693.1:0-15698 GCA_039654565.1 Peronia peronii
GGGGGGAGGGGAGAGGGATGGGCAGGAGGGATTGCATCCTTCCAGTCCATCGTGTTCGTAAAAAAAACAACGATCAAAATTTCTCTTTTCGATTTGAATTCCCGGTTTCTAATCGTTTTTCCGCATTCACGAAAACTTTCGAGGAGGCAAAGGCACTTTAAAATGAAAATAAGAGCCGAACGCACGTCAAATACATTACTTTCATCGGAAATTCGTTTGTCGAGCCCACAGGACCTCAAGGCAGTTGTTAGGATTAGCCAGGAAAACTGTGAATGTGAGTATTGAATCAATGTTGCATTGAATATTGTATACATGTGTTTGAGAGCATTTTCTGGGATAGATATCGTTCCACGCCGACAAAAAAAAAAAACCAACAAAACAATAAAAAAACAACAACATGAAATCAGACACAAGACCAAAATAAAACAACAACAACAACAGCAACAACAACAACACTGTCATTATTTTTAAGAATGCAATATATGCAGTTACCAAAACCTGCATATACTGTATTTTTAAAAAGGGCGGCAGAGCAACAACAACAACGACAACAACAAAACAGTAACAGCGACCGCGAGATTGACCAAATACTTTAAGATATCACTGATGGAGACTGAATAAATTCAGAATTAATGAAACTGACACATCGACTGGTGGATCAACAAAAAAGTGGGTTTAAACCACCGGTGCAAGGTAATACAATATTCTATTACATATTAATCAATTTTATAATGTGATGCCTCTTATGTTAGGATTCTATACAAGAATTTGATGCTGCACCCATAACATTTTGTCTCATGTGATAAGATTTGAATCTATTCAACCTCCATACTTCGGCGATATCCTTCGGTTTGTCAAAGGTCAGATACCTGAAGATGAGTGTTGATTGTCGTTGTTGTCATTGTTGCTGTTGTTGCCGTCGTTCGGTACGTGTTCATGTAATTGCTCTATGTGATGATCCATGTTTTCTTGCACTGAGACTGGATATTAGTCTTTGCACTAAGTTTATCTCCGCTTTTATCATAATATTTTTATAATTGCAATTCGTTTCTTCCTACAGTCGGTTGTTCGGAAGAATTCCACGGAGATAGCATGTAATCCATCTATACCAAATGTATAATTGTAATATCAAGTGACACAAAATTTTAGTGATTGTATTCTATACATGTATGTATCAACCCTCCAAAAGTCTGCAACGATATGCTTCGATATTGATATTCGATATTCTTTAATACTTTTAGAACCAGTTTTGATTCTTTGTCCACCACAAATATCTTTGATAGTTAAATAAAACACCTAAAACCTTTTATAATTCTCGACATTTAAAATTGCAAGATTTTAGTTCTTTAGATTAGCTAATTACTTGAACATTACAGAGCGCTGAAAAGTTTGAAGTGCTCATGATCAAATTGGTATAATAATTTTATATGTAACTTTCTACTAAAGAACATAAATCTGCAAAGCAAATACCACAGACAATGACCACCCTACTACCAACTGACATACCCCGCTGTATATTTACCCTATTCGCGGTTTTCCGGGGGGTTACATGTTATCTTCACATCTCAAATTACCATTACATTTGCTGAACTCATCTCAGAGATATGCGCAAATACAATGTCTAGCCAGACAAGTAATGAATAAAAAAAAAAAATAATAAAATATACATATCTATCGTTTTCACAGTGGAAAAACCATGTATATCTCTACCAGTTTCTGACCGGGTCATTTCATTTCTCACTTGGGCCGGTAGTCTACCATTGAAACGTGAGTGGAAATGAGGTCCTAGGCTTCCCAGTCTTTCCCGGAATCATCTCCCCTTTGTGCACTTTCTATCCCACTTGAACAAAAAGGCTTTTTAGGAAAATTTTCTGTTTAGAGGACAACGAGATTTATGTTGTCAACATCACTTTCAACATAATTTTAGAAAATATAAAGCAGTCTTTAGAGAATGAATCCATGCAGTACATTGGATTGTCTTTCAATATTGTCAACAGTTGCATTTCAAAAGTGAAAGAAATATAATCAAATTAGACGAAAATGGCGCTTTGTCAAAGAACTTTAGCATTATTTTTGCCCACCCTCTCCTCCCAGCTGGGCCTCCCCACGAGATCGTCTTTCAGAATGAGAAGAGTTTAGTAAATATTGGTTTTCTTCCGATCTGGCAGGGAAAATAGACTAACTAATTGAAATTGAGTTGGATTACACGTCCAGTATTTGAGCAAGTCCACTGTCAAGATAATCCCCTGTCCTACATATAACGTTGGCACAACAATTGAAAAACACCGAAACAGACAGAGATCACAAATTTGGGCTGATAGGGCTTATTTTAATGTTATTTTTTTTTGTCCTGATGCTCTGTGTCATTCTACTATCACCGCAGCTGACATGTCTATACTGAATGGATAGAAATATTTCTTTCAGAGGTATAAAAAACAAAAGGATCCATTTCAAGCATCTCATTGATGCAATAACATGCAATCGATCTAATACAAGATCTCATAGTGTTTTCCCATGTGTGGAAGAAATCGTGATTGACGGTTTTTGTTTCGATCTTTAATTCTTTTTTTGTTCCATACATATTAGGTTTTTCCAGATGTAACTGTTCAGTTATCACTTTTGATATACCCATTGTTCTGCTTTTTAAGTTTATGGTCACAGTACTAAACTTCACAAATGAAGGAATAAGTAAATAAATAAATAATGACTAAATAATAAATAATAATAAATACCACACATAAATAAGCGAATAAATAAATAAATGAGAGATAAATAAAGAAATAAAGAAACAAATATCAATAAATAAATAATAAATAAATCTATCAATAAATCAATAAACAGTTTTGTAGAATTTCATTTATTTATATCCCACAGTTGTGTTCCATGCTGCACTCACCATTTCTGTCTAATGTGATGAGATTTGAATTTATTCAGTCTCCATCTGTGATATCTTTAAAGATCATATTGTGTTAAGTTGATTGTTTGTTGTTTGCGGTTGTTACTTTGTAATGGAACAGACTTTTCTTTATTCAGGCAGGTGAAAATGCTGTTTCATGTCTTTCACAGACCAGGAAATGTCTTTCAAATGGTAATGCGATCAGTTTCAGAGAGTGACCTGGCATATCATTTTCAGAGTACTTTTGAAATTCTGTGGAGATCTTTTTCTCCATTTGAAAAGAACCACACGAAATTAAGCCTCATGATTGAAAGTCCATTCCTTATGTCTTTCTTATCTTTGTCTATAAGAAATTTTATTAGATCTCATTGTTCTCTTGATTATGAAATATAATATCATACATAGAAAATACTGTAATATAGAGCACACTATGCATGGACATAAGATGTACAATGCTTAACGCCGTTTAACATTCTGTTAAAGAATTATATACATTAATTGGAGTAGTTTCAACAGAAATAATTAATTTGTTTTGACAACTTGAAATCTCAGTCATGTAGGGCATTCCTCATGAATCCGAGGAGAGGTTAATATCTGTTTATGAAATGAACATAAAAAAAAAAAGAAGAATATAAAAGTTCTTGGGTTACGTGATGTTTGAAATGTCAAATAATTACCAAGTAATAAAGACTTTGGCCTACTATTCTTTTTTTGTTTGAATGTTCGGCATTCTGTTGTCATCCGCTATAATGAATGTTTACATTGAGCGATACCAAGAAAAATACCTGGCAGATCAATATGTGTGTACACCTGTCAGTATCCGGATCATTCATTGTAGGTAAACAAAGCTTGTCTCTTGACCTTTTGACTAGTACTAGTTATCTACACCTACGTTTTGATGCAGGTATCAGAACACAAATTTCAACTTTCCTAATGTATTAACGCTTTTATTGCCAAGGTATTCCGTACATTTAGCAAATTATCATGGCATTCATAACGCAGAATTATAAAATATTCATTAATTAAGGAAATCCTATTAATATTCCAATATGTATGCCAGAAATGTTGATGTCTCTCAAAATAAATATGTTTAGGGCATCAGTTTAAGTACTGAGTATATTTTAAAATATGAAACGTTTAAAATAAGTGAGTAGAAATCGAAGCCCTTAGATTGACAAATACCTAAACCACATCAAAAATTCACAGATTTTTGGCCAAGGTCACGAAAGTTCTCCCTTCACCTGTCCCAACCCCCCCCCCCTCCCCCCCGAACAAAGAACAAAGAATCATTAACATCCAATCATAAATACCCCCAAAAATGTATCAAATATAATAGCATATAATCCCAGAAAAAAAAAAAGAAAAATCCTCTCTCTTAAAACAGACTTAAGTATATTTCAATTTAGGTTCTTCAATTGGATTTTCCAACATCATGAAGCCCTAAGGGATAGATAGACAATCAGACAAAAAAGAAGACCGTGTTAATATCCGAAGTTAGTCTTTGGATTAAAATCAAGCAAAATCCTGTGTTTCTATATTATCAGCATCACTGTCTAGGAATGAATGAAATTTTCTTTTAGGCCAGACAACCGCTTCATTCTGCCTGGGAAGACAGACATCATTTGAACAATGCTGGTTCTCCTGTAGGAAAATGATGAAGGCTGCGATATGATCAATTTCGTGGCATCTGATTGAGCGTCATAACTGTAATGAGAGACCGCCCTTGACTTCAGTGTACTTACCTTCCCAGTCTGTACTGTTTCGTTTAAGTTTTGTCAAGCATGACGATGAGATATAGTTATATCAATTACAAAAAGAACAAAAATTCACCACGAAAGAAAAACAAGTACCTTACACTTGTTATAGAGCTTTCTCTTCCTTCCACTATTGCTCTATTTCGCTCTCTCCCTTTCTCCCCTTCCCTTCTCTCTTTTTCTGTCTGTGTCTTTCTCTCTACTTCCACTTCTCCTCACCCATTCCTATACACCAACTCATCCACAGTCTAATGACAGAGAACACTTGATAGCTTTTTTTGTGTGGCCAGTCAGTGCTGCGAGAATACAACAGATGTGGTCAATAGTGAAGGCTTGTTAGTCACGCCCCAGCGCCAAGTGATCACTTAATCACAGCCGGAAAAGCAACTTGGGCTGCCTCTGCTCTTGCGTCCTGTTTCTTTTTTAGACACAGTTGAAAACAAAAATATTTTAGAGGTAAACATGTGTTAATTCTATCGGTACCTAATAACCTCAAAGCAGAATAACAAATTTATGATGCTCTTTTTTTTAACAAAACAAACAAACAAACAAACAAACAAAACAAAACAAACGAAAAACAAAGAAAAAATTTTTTTTTTTTTTTTTTTTTTAAGTTTCATTCTTTGGTCAACATAAAACATTTTACGTCCATTTGAAAACAAATTCAGATGTGCCTGAATGGACTTTTGTTTCAACTTTTTTTCTTTCTTGTTTCATTTTTTACTTTGGTGGGTGGAAGGGAGGATGATTTCAAAGAAACGAGGTCTTTTGAGAGCTTTGGGTTTTAAATAGCATTAAAGTGTGATTGGATGCAGGACAAGCCCCGATGAAAGACTTCTTTATATTATTTTCGAAATTTGGCCATGAAAGAGACTCCTTAAGAAACGGATTAATTACCGCTTTTTATAATTCGTCTTAAATGTAGCTGTGAATTATATAATTTTTTTTTTATTTAAAAGATCATTTCGATAACAAATTAAGTGGTTGTTAAGGCAGTAATATTTTTACATGGCAATTTAAAAAAACAACTACGCTCAATAATGTTTTTTTTTTTTAAATGCTGAAACTACTTGTGCAAGCAGGGTGACAATATAGTCATTTGAGAAACATTCATAAAAGATACGAACGCCAGGGAGAAGCCATACGCATAAAATAGATGTGTACTATTGTACAAGGTGTGGCAGGAATTGATTTGATTGATTATGGTAGTTGGTTATTGCAACACAAGTCGAGTGATATTATCAACCAGTATCTCGTTCTTGAGAATTGAGGAGATCCAGTCAATCTCATTGTATATCATGTCAATTTTTCTCATAAGAGTTGGGAATAAAAAGTTGGTGAAGAGAAGATGAGGTGAGGGTATGATATGATTGAAACAGGTGTCCTTGAATGAAAAATATGTTGAAGGCCTGCTCTTCCTAGTAAAAATGTATATGGCAGTCATTATTAAATAAACGGCATGTGTGTGAGTATATATGCATAGTGATGTATTTGCTCTGGCCTCAATATAGCCTTGGCATCTTGTATAATGTTATATATATCACTATCTTAACTATACAGACGATGTGGACCGTTGGTTCACTTAGAAAAATATTCATACTGGGAACATTGTTCATTGTACTGCTTTTTTCAAGTTACTCTTGGCTGGTGAGTGATTGCATGCTTCTCAGCGTTCTTTTTTCTTGTAATGATCTGGATATAAGATAATTTGAATCAAATATGAGCTATACACTAAAATAATTGTGCTCCTTTACGAAGTTTGTTCATTTTACATACATGTCTTGAAATACAAGATACAAGATATAGATATAGTCTGTCAATTGAACTGCCAAATAAAGTTTGTTCGTAATGAACGTAGGACAAAAAAGAATAATAAAAAGAAGAAAAACAAAGTAATGTATCCGTGTCAGGTAGTTCAAGATCACCAAATTAAAATTGATCGGATTCAATCTCATCTTGCAGTTGGCTTTACTTTAATTTTGCATAAAAAACAATAAATATAAACCAATTAAAATGTCTAAAATTTATGACTTCTAAATAAAATGGTTTTTTTTTTCTCTAAAATCCATAATGTCAAAGTCTTAGCTCAAGAGAATAATTATCTAACACAGAAGACTCTCATAAAGTTGGAGCATCGAAATTTAGATCAGGAAAAGCTTAGTTTCCCGAGGCTTTCCTCTTCATACTTCGATTATTCAGGCCAAAAGCATTGTTTAAGTAAAGGAATTCCACTTGCCCATATGTTTAATAACTTACTACTGTAGTGTTTATTCAATAGAACTTTTCACTTACAAAAATTATAAACACAGAAGCAAAATTCAGAGTACAGTTTTAAAGATTTCAAGTTATTACAGGGGAACAAAATACCAACATATTGGTATTCACATTATAGATTCATCACATGAGGCAAAATGACGCGAAATGCATAATGTAAACAAAAATATATTTCTCTCACCTTCACTCTTCCTTTGCCTTTATTGCTGTTTTTTTTTTTTTTTTTAGCCCTGCTCCTTTCTGATGGCGCGACGGTGGTTGATTAGGATCTTGTCAATTAAATATGTACTGTCTTTCCTTTGCAAGATTTAATTTAATGTCAATGTTAATTTAATCTTTTCAAACGGATTACATTGAAGTGAGTATTATTAGTTTCTTCCAGCTCTTATGGGTCATGGAACGGAGCAATACTCACAAGCCCGCACCAGAGTGGTGCCATCAGCGTGATATTTTCTCGTCACCATAATTTAAATCTAACCAATGTCTTTGCGTGCTGTAAGAGGGCCTTTTCTACGGCGACATTGTTAATGTTATATTTTATACTTGTGCCGGTGGTTAATGAAATTAATTGTGAATGTATTATCAAAAGTGACTTGGTCTTTTAGCTTCAATGTACTAGCTTGCAATTGTCTTTCCTCTCTTTATGGCAGAATAATGGATGGAAAAGTGAGGAGAGATATAGAAGTTGCAGTTTATACTCTCATAGACAATTAAAAGGATTCACATACTGGAATTAGAACACTATTCCATGTACACTGACACTGATATTATTATTTTGTACTGGAGATTGCGTAATGTTTACAAATAAACTCTGTCGAATGTGAAAAAGGACACTAGTAAATATTTCCTCTGGTCCACAGAAAATGTTTTTTCCTATCCTGTCCGCCCAGTCCGCAAGTCTGAGGTAGGCTTGTTGTTGTTGTTGTTATTGTTGTTGCTTTCTTTTGTTTTTTGAAGTTTTTACTGTTGCTGCTGTTGTTGTTTTTGTTGTTGTTGTTGTTGTTGTTTTTGTTGTTGTTGTTACTACAATAATGATACGGTTCCCTTTTATTGATATGTCCATTCTCTTCTATGGGTTTAAAAACATTGATCTTAAACTTAAAGTTTGCACCTCGAACACACTTATCTTTTCTCAGAAGTCAGCTCATGCTAAGGCAGGTAATAACATTTTGACAATGTAGAAATTATTTCTTTCAGCAAAAGTAGTAGAGGGAAAACCGCCAGGAATGAAGTTACTAATAAAATCACTAATTTGATGCAACAAATGTCACAATCAAATAATTTTAACTCCATCACAATCACTCATAATCAACAAGAACATGACTTCATGATAACTTCTCTGGTCTTTGTTTTGTTTTATTTTTTCAGTAAACTAGCCTTGGTCAACTTTACGGGACATCTTTACCCAAAAACAGTCTCTCTCAGCTATAGCTATAATGTCGAAAACCAGACTTTGCAATCGCCATTCGTAGTCAGCGAGAAAAATCAATACAGAAAAACGTATAAAAAAGACCTCAGAGCTTTGAAAACAATCAAGCTCACCACGCTCAACAATAGCTCGGTAACCAAAAATGGATCCAGTGTTGCTAGCTCATCATCATCGTCACCACCAGCTTGTCTCAAGCGTATCGTATTCTACAATATGCCCGACTGGTGGAACAGATCCTTTAATTTCCAGCAATGCCGATACTCGGATTGTGAACTCGTGCATAATCAAACCATACACGATGCTGACTTGGTCATGTTTCATGGCACTCGCCTGGACATCCCGGAGCCCCCGCCACGACCCCCGGGTCAGATATGGATGTTAGTAGGAAATGAAGCTCCTTGTTACTACAGTAGCTTACTGAATACTGGTAAGTGGGAGGCTGTCCAATTTAGAGGTGACTCCCTTTTTCTTTCACGTTGGAAAGTGAGTCATTGTGTTAAAAAAAAAATGAAAGAGGAAAAGGACAGAGATATTGAATAGACTGCAGGTGTTGTATTGAATGAACAGCTGCACTTGGCGACTGAAGATGCTGTCTCACATAGGTTTGACCATAAAGCGACATTAAAGGGCGTCAGTATAATGCTGAGCACGATAAGGTTTAATAAGGATTTCACTCTTTCCTAGTACTTCATTACTATCTCTAAATTCATCCCGCCAGCGTTCATTTTCTTTGTTATCATAGTACAAAGTTATTATTATCCAGCTATTACATATGTGAAATATAGCATGACTAAAGATTTTTGTTTTACCTATTTAGAATGGTCAGTACGAATAAATAAATCAGCTAGGACCCATATAATTGATTGTGGGATCTCCTGTTTATACCATGTACCAGCTAGTGATTTGTTTATCTTGTGATTTCTACTTTTTGATTTGCCTGTTACCTGACTCCAGGTGAATAAAATCGAGCTGCTGATTTGCTGGATAAAGATAGTGTTATGTTCTCGACAAATCCTTCAGGGGATATAATGCATATTTCGAAACAGACGGAAATTTATGGAATTCACTTTGAAAATCCACACAAACTGGAAGACCGCCGGGCAAGTAAGCTGAAAATTTAAAAGACGAAATTATGAGTCGGCAAAAAATACAGATGGCTATTGCGCTGAAACTCTGAAAATCATGATAAAGTTAAGAGAAAAAGTGTCCAAAAACAAAATGGTAATGGAGATATTTAAGAATCATTAATATTTACGGTGGTCTCATTTATAATCGATACTGTCTCAATTTTCTGAGGAACTGTGTCAGTCTAGTGGTGAATGTTTTCCCTATGCATACTGCAATTTTGACGTTGTTATTGTTGTTGTTTTTAATTACTATATAATCATAGTGAAGGACAACCTTCTTCCAAATTCACTGGTTGAAAGAGATCAAAGATTTAAAAATCATAAGAACATAATGGTCAGTCACTACTTCATTTTGTGAAACAAAGGTAAAACAAATATGTTCTCATTTTCCACCTAAGAATTACCTTTCGTTCAATAGTCTATCCGTCACACCCTTTCTCTTTCGTAAAAATGCTCTCTGCAGAAGTTGCATTAAGTTCAAGGTGAAAGAAAATAGGCATACCTTTTCATTTGCTCCCTGCCAAGCCAATAACTCTCTGATGAGCAAAAAAAGAAAGATGAAAAGAAGAGAAGTTCATCTCATTATTGTAACGCGCTGTTTGTTCAGAAGTTTGCTGATCTAATCGGACAGATGCTTGGAGATCCGCCTTCAACTGGACGAGCACCACAAACCTGGACTCAGACATCTTTGCTCCATACGGTCTCTTATTGAAAGTTCCTCTCTCGCCTGAAAATAGAACATCGCTGGAACACTACGGTGATAAATTTGCTGTTGTCGCTTATTCTAGTAAAAGCTGTTGCGGTTGGTGTTTTTGTTGTTTGTGGCAAGAATACTATGAAAAATAAACAGAATAAAAGACGTTTAGGTTAGTTTCATTTCTCCCTTGTTTTGCTTGTGTCTATTAATAACAATGCAGGATTAAATAACACAGGGCATCAATAACAGAAGCCTTAACACTGATGGACAGCATGAACCAAAAACAAGGAAAAGTAAAACTCGGACACAAGATCATAATAAATAATCAATAGGTATACATTAAGACAGCTGGCAAGCCAAAATTCTTATCACACTCGTACACACGAGGTTTGGAGAGAGAGGAGATAAACATGAAGGAAAGCTGGAGTAGTAAGGGCCAAAAAATAGCTAATGAAAGCTTGACAATGAGATAATATTGAAAGGCAATAAAACAAAGAATATTGGATATCGTAGAATCAGGATTTGAGCTCAGCTGTTTAGTTAAAATTGATTCAATCAAAGCTTGCGAAGGCCCAATAGACAATGCATCTTCCTCACTACGATTTGTATTGTGCAGATTCATGATAGTAAATCTTTTAAGATCGACTTTATAATTGATATAATTGATAGCATGCTTCTTCTGTGTATTGTGAATGGCCAGGTATAACATTTAGTGCATGCAAAGCAAGGGCAGTTTATCTTTATCACAACACAATCAACACACCAGAGTATGATATATAATTCGTAGGAAAAAGAAGAACCTTGTGAAAAAGAAACTAAGAGAGAGAGAGAGAGAGAGAGAGAGAGAGAGAGAGAGAGAGAGAGAGATAGAGAGAGAGAGAGAAAAAGAAATAGATAGATTCTGTCAAATATTAGATTAATTCTTTTTTTAAAAAAATGATACTCTGTGTAGCGTAAAAGAAATCGACTATCGGAACAAGATGAAGTATAAATGTTATAGCAGAGGTTGAAGCTATAAACTAGTCGAACTTGTGAATAAAAAGAAAATAAAGAACTGAGGAATGTTTTAGTGATTTTATTTTAATTCTATATATATATGGTTATGATAATTTAATGGACAGAGGGATTTTTTTAAAAAAATCATTACAACATGCATCAGAGCGTTATCAGTTAATATGCTTCTCTTTGTATTGTGTCGGATAGACATATTGTGCATTAAATAACCTGAGAAAAGGACATAATTCTTATTTGCTGCATGACTATGCATTGGAAGTTTAAGTCAATCTTTTGAGTCAGCCCCATAATCAGACATAGCTAACTTGATAGACACATCTTTTAATATTAGACCAGTCAACACAGGGTGCCCACTTACATCCATAGAAAATGTGAATTCTAACATCATTGCTTCAGCTTTTAAACGTTGAGGCCATTTACTTAATGGAGATTGTTTATAACCAGCACTGTTAGTTCTTTTTGCCAGCCAAAATCAACAGCCACAAAAAAACAGCAAAAAACAAAAACAAAAACAAAAATATTCTTCTCATCATTTGAAAGATTAATCACTATAAAATGCTGATAAAATTATTACGATAAAAAGAAAACATTTTCCTTACATCATGATTCTTTTTTTCGAATTTTCTTTTTCAAATTGCACCATTCAAACAAAGAGCGGAAAAGTGATTTCCCCCGTCTGTTGTGCTTGTTCAGCATCGCCTATATGTGTCTGGAGGGCAGAAACAATCTCCACTAGTGGTTCAATATGTCACTGCCATATGAGATACGAGATGATGAAATCAGGTTCTCGTCAAATTTTTAGCATATGGAGCTAAAATTAGTATCACTGTGGATTTTATTCATCTCTCTTTCTGTGTGAAAAAAAATGTTGTTCTGCCTTAAGTAGAAGTCGAGATATTGGCAATTAAAGACGATGGGGGTAATCTGTTGCTCAACTGAATTTAGTGAGAAGATGGCCGATAACGTTTCTTAATCTTTATTAATCCTTATCACGCCATGCCACTAAATTACAATTTTGGGGCTTTTGCTCTATCTGTTTCAAGAAATTTAACTCTGAAATGCATTTTTAGATTAATATAGAAGGATTCTGTGAAGGAAAAATGCTTTTAAAATTTATTAACTGTTGAAAAAAACATGATTTCTCCGATTGTCTCAGTTTGACAAGCGCCTGATTTCACAGTATCGCGTATTATAGGCAACAGCAGCAATCATGTTGTTATACTATCTTATGCCAGTGTTATCTATGATAAGTACAAATTTTGCAATGGTTATATCATTATTGTCTCAACTTTTAAATGTTCAAGATATGCTGCCAGTCAATTGTCATTATTTTATTGTTTGTCTCTTGTAGAAAAAATAGTTAAATCCAAGAAAAAACGTGCTGTCATAGTAGCGAGCAATTGTCGCACGCAGAGTCTACGAGAAATGTACGTGCAACAGTTACAGAAATACTTCCCCGTTGACGTGTATGGACGATGTGGTGGTTCCACAGACTGTATCAAGAACAACGATTCCTGCCATGCTGATCTTGTCAGACCTTACTTGTGGGTACATTGTGGTATATCAGTATGGTCATTACAATTGTCGATTTTTGTGGCTGTTGATTGTTGTTGCTATTGTTGCGGTTGTTGTTGTTGTTGTTGTTGTCACCATGGTATGAGATACGTACAGTTCTATGGAGACAACAAATTGGATTCTTGTCATCATTGTGGTTGTTATAGTCGTTGATGCTTTCATCTAGTTTATGTGATTAGTGTCCAAGACAATTTATTACACTCCATATGTTAGTAATCATTATGCACCTTCCAGTTAACGAATTTTTTCCCTTTAAATTGTCCACTAGCCTGACAAATCTTCTATTCCAGTCTGTGACAGGCAGGTAGAATCTGAAGTAATCAGACAATATTAAACTACAAAAAACATATTTAAAAAATCACATTTTGATTCAATGAGTTTGTGACAAGTACACATCTCAAGGATATACTCGCTCCTCACTCATAACGTCTATTTTCTCTTCAGTGGTTAAAGAAAAATGGCTGCCCAGACTCCCCAGAAAGTACTGAGCAAGGGCAATCACTGTGATTGCTTTGCATTTCCCAAAAAGCCATAAAAATGCTGCCGATGTAATCGTTGTTTCCGCAATAAAAATTGTTGTTAATATTGTAGCTGCCTTTGTTATTGGTAAAAAAGACGCCTCTTATCTGGAGTCCATTTCATTTTCTCCACGGGAAAGCTTCAATAGGCACCGGCTGATTGTATTCTGTTTCAGATGTTCTTTCTCTGTCTGCGTTCTTTGTCCGTTGGAAATTTCATGACAGCGAGAATTAATGGGTGACGATGTGAAAGACACAGATTAGTGGGGTAATCGTAAAAAGAAGCGAATAGTTGTTTCTCAGTCTGGCCAAGAGTCAAGTGGTCTATAGACCACTGAAATTAATAACTTTAAAAGTATCCAGAAAAACTGCTCGGGTATAGTTGTCTACAGTTCCACTGTTATTCAAATTCTATTAACAGTTTATGCTTTGAAAGGGGGGTAATATTAGCACTTTGTTACTACACTGTGTGCTGTAAAGGAGTGGATTTCCAGTGTAAAGTATAGTGAGCGTACATTTGATCAGATCTACTCTTTGACACTCCCAGGTTCAACACAAAGATCTAACAACTTTGTTTAAAAAAAAAAAAAAATCAACTGTTAAAATAATTATTGTTGGGTACTTTTATTTTGTCATTTCTATTTCTTTCAGAGTGGAGGGTGAGAAATTCTCGACGTAAAAATTCTACACAAAAGCATCAGACTAAAAGAGACTTTCAAAATCTTTCCACAGAGACTAATACTTATTTGTTAATGTCGGCCATCCATGATAGCAAGCCTTTTCTCACATAGCACAAGGCCATACGGTATTATGGAACTAAGTTATAATATTGCTAAATTAAACTTGCCCAAAGATGAGAAATGTTGAATTACTGTAGGCCTATATGTTTAGCCCACGAAAGTCGAAATAGTTTATTCTATTTTGAAAACAGTGTTCCCTTGCCAAATCTGTTTGAAATTAATCATCTCGTGCACACAGTGCCATTATATTGGTATTTAGTTTAACTCATCTTTTAATGCATTGAGATTTTGACACGGACAATAGACAGGTCCGTGACCCATCACACGAATTTTCAGTGAACGTGGCGCAAAAGGCATCGATTTCCGATATCTCTCAGGGACAGCCGACAGATTTGTAACAGGTGAAATAAGCTACGGATCTCACCGCTGCCAACTGAACACTCACAAGTCTGAGGGTTTTCGAGAGTACTGTATTTCCCACTCTGTAGCTTTAAGACGATTTCCTATAGAAAAATTCGAATTAAAAAAAACTGGATTTTTTTGTTGTTAAGTATGAAAAATATATTTAATTTAATAGTTATAATTCAAAATGCTAGGTCTTTTAATAACAATATCTTTTCATAGAAAGACATGATTGTATGAACCCATTCTTCAATATTTTCCAATATGTCAGGACATATGTTAAATTGAGAAATTTGTTGAATTGCCAATATGTCTACAATATCCAGAATTGCATGTACACTTCATTTCATACATGTGCAACTACATGGTTACTGAAGAGTATGGTCTTCAGTTTTACACTTGGAACTAAAGGATGACACAGTTAAACAGGGAAGAAAATCATGGCTTAATATTGACAAGCTCATTCATCTATTGGTTCACAGACGTGGATACTTCATCCTGCCTTGTTTATACATAAAATTTTCATTCATAAATGTAATCATCACACTACATGATAAAAAAATTAATTTGGGGCTTTTCTAAAGCAGCTGATAGATTCGGAAGTGTCTAACTGTATCATTGGCTTAGTATTTCAAGTGGACGGAGGAGATTTCTTTTATAATATGAAATATAAAACAATGGGATTATATTAAATCAACATTAGACAATCGAAATGAGAGAATGACAGAGAGAGAGAGAGAGAGAGAGAGAAAGAAAGAGAGCAAGAGAGAGAAAGAGAGGGGAGGGAGGGCCGTGAGGTAAAGTTTTACTGTGGGCGTAGGATGTAATAATGCAAAGAAATGAGTAGGAGAACCAGAAATCGAAAGAGAAAGCGTAAGAGCTCAAAATAAACATTGTAAAGATTGAATGGCTCTCTGGGCTGGGGATCAAATAGAAATAACGAGCTGTAGAGAGTCCCCCCACCCCCACCCCCTCCTTGGTGCGACAGCACCTCTCTGTGATTGAGAAGGCATAAGATTTAAAGGACCATCAGATTTTCTTTTTCTTTTTTTCCAGCTATTACACGGAGATTGTATGTTTGATTTCCTTCTTTTCTCACTGTTATGGCTATTCGTGTGAGCACAAAAGACAATATAATAGAATACCGTTCAAAACTTGAAGTCTGAACCTTGTAGAAATAAGGCAAGATTGATTTTGACATAAAGTGCATTTTTTTATGAACCAATCTCTACTTTACGTTTCTGTTTGCTTTGCCCATCTACTCCCCCACCC
>JBCEWB010897804.1:0-15698 GCA_039654565.1 Peronia peronii
TTTTTCTCCACAGCTTTTCACACTGGGGTTTTTCTCCCCCCCCCCCCCCCCCCCCCCCAATAATTGGATTCTCTCAAACAACAGCACATAGGGATTTCAAATTTGCGGATTTTTCCCCACTTTTCTTTTTTTCTTATAATCTATGTAATCTTTCAATCCTAAGAAAGTAGGATTATCTCAGTTTAAAGTACAAGCCCAGTTTGGTGAGAACTTTTGTGCACAGCAATATGGAATTTGAAAATTTTGCCCAGAAATCGGCATCTCCGACTACTCGTCATTCAGTATTTAACTGCCAAGGGTTCTTTAACATGTGTAATGTACACAAGAGACCCTGAAATATATCTGTCCTTATTTGAGAAGGCTAGATATCAGGCTTCCCCACCAAAGGAGCCAGGGGGCTGCCGAGTCCAAAAAAATTCAGGTATTTTCTAATTTTCCCTATACTCCGGTAGGACTCAAACCCATGATATGTTTTGCTGACAAGCTGACAGCTAACCCTTCAGCCATTGGGCCACCCTTACTAAAAGTTCAATATTTTAATGTTTGATTATCTGTGTCATTTAAATGTATGTGGCTTATAAGTATGTTATTGGTGATCTTGTTTTAGAGCCCCTACGGACAATTCTTATTTTGCCACAGTTGAATGAATACACTACCTTGCTGACCTTCCTCTCTTTAAAGTTGAATAATGAAGCAATGAAAAATTGCACCAAATTAGCAATGACATCATTTTAAAGGCCAATAATTCTCGTTTATTCTGATATTTCACTGTCCCAAGGTTATCACCTCTCAAAGTTGGCCTTTGATACTGAAGTGCACATATGATGCAAATGTTTGTAAGTCAGTAAAACTTTGAAAATGCATAACTTTGTTATTTGTTAATAGATTTTCATAAGTCTTTTTTCATTTTCCTAGTCTCTGTGAGCAGTATAGTAATATTTTAGTAATATATATATATGCATTTTAATTCTTAATGTTGCCCTTGTAGTACCAAAAGATTACAATAAGACGGAAACATTTTCCTTACAGCTTGAATTTTACACTTCGAACATTTCAAGTAAAAGGGATTTTTTGTCCACTCTTTACTACATTTGTTTACTCAGTATTGCTTTGAAGAAAAAACAAAGAAAGAAAGAAAGAAACAAACAAACAAAAACACCAAAACTAAAAGAGATATTTAAAGAAAAAAAATCATTCACTGAAAAGAACAAACCAAAGATGTCCAATTTCTTGTTACTGTTATGTCAGTTGTCCATTCTCATACAATAACTTACCAAATTGTGTAGATTGTGTAGAAAGCAATGTAGAAATTGGTTTTAGACTTGAAATGTTTGAGGGTGAAAACTGCAGCCTTGGTGAACCATAGCCAGCCAATCAGAATGATGGCCACCATGCCATAACCTGGTGGGCTCTCATAGTAATAGAGCACGAGGCCTGCGTCAAACATCTGTTGAACAAGAGGAACAATGTTATTTTCACGGCAACAATATCTAACTTTGACATGATAATCAAAACAATATTTGAATTAACATCACTAACTACTGATGCCATCATCTTGGATTATTTCATAAGAATCACTGCAAATAATAAATGTTTGTATAGAAATATTGTGTGATTTTTCTTATAATATGACATGTTATATTTTTGTGTCAGGCTGTGGCATAAGAAAAGATAAGATCAGATCAGACTAACTTCATTTGTCTTCAAAAAGTTTATCCTTTTCAATTCCTATCTTCTGATCACTGACCAGCGTTCTGCATCTATACAAAAAAATTTTTGATAGATGTCGCAAAGCTGATGATTGGCAGATGAGGTAGCAATGAGAGTCCAAAGCATATAATCTGTTTGTTCATGTAACAGTTAATAACGATGAATAACAATGACCCCTCTGATTGCTTGTGGGAATGTAGGGGATGGCTGGCTTTCATCACAGTGGGTGGGACAGAATGGGGGTGGCAGAGGACAGAGTGAAGAAGTCTGGCCATATCATGATATTTAGCATAGGACTGCCAAACTGATGTAGCAGTGAGGCAGTTAATTTAGCAGTTCATGACTTAAAAATCTACAGTTGGCAATATAATTAACCTATAAGGAAAGGCAAGAACACCAGTCCACATTCAAAGATCATCTTATGCACTCACTTGTCATATCAATATTCCAGTGCACCTTTGAAAACCTCAGTGGAGATTTACAAAGATGCATTCCTGCAACAGAAATGACATGCTACCAAAATATCCTTGGCATAAACTACAGAGCCTGTGCAATAAATGAAGAGGCCCACAAGAGATCCAGGAAAGCTATTGGATTTTACAAAAATCTCTTCACTATAGTGAAGAAAAAAAGAAATCGAGGTGATACAGTTGTATGTCCAATCCTCAGGCACCATCTTACAAGTTACAAGGCACAGTCAAAGGCAACTGCAGAAGACAGAGATAAAGAAGGAGACAGGAAGACAACATCCAACAATATAAGGAATGAGATTAGCTGATTCTCAAAGAGCAGACAAAGGTGAAAAGGGTTGGAAAAGGTTAGTGGCTTCATCTCCAAAGACGCCCCTATAAAAACGGCAGAGGTCAAGGGATAGGTGAAATTGAAGGCGGTGAAGACAGAAAAATTAAATCCTCTTTTAATGACCTCAGGAAAAGTCTAAATATCTACAAGGATTCACAGCACAAGCTATATTTGCTTACAGTGTGACTGTTCAGGACATTCAGCATCAGGGTACATAAAGTCAAAACATGACAGTTCATATAACCCTTCTCATTATCAAGTTTTCCTAAGCTGAACAATGGTTTTCATAAAACATAAGTCACACATATACATCAACATATCTATTGTTCACAAGCCCATTGAAATCCATAAAAAAAAGTAGTGCAGAAAAAAAAAAGTTTGTGAGACATAGAACAAATAAAGTTATAGAAAAGCTCTATTGACTCATTCAGTCCTGTGGACAAAAATTTTTAATCCATTTTCCCACACATATGTGCTTTCTCACAGACCTTTCTATTTTTAATTCAGCAATGAAAAGAAGTTTCCTTTTAAAAAATAATGAAACCAAATTTCCAACAGAGCACTGTGCCCATGAATTTTTTTAAAACAAAAAATCAGTAGGTTTTGTGATATTTTCTGTGAAAGCAACATAAAATCTTTTAGCCGTGATACTTCTAAATATATAATTGAATTTCCTAATAGCGATTGAAGACAAGACTGAGGTAAGAAGAAAAAGAGGCAGATTACCAGCTTCTTATTAGTAAACATCACAGAATCTAGCAGAATGACTGAGAATCCATGAATGCCAGAATATAAACAAACTGATGAGGGCAACCCTATTGGTGACATTGGCTGCAGTGATCGACACCACGGTCAAGATGCCAACAGATGACAATGAATTAACTCACATGTTAATTCTTAAAGAAAAAACGCAATGGCATATTAGACTTACTGCGCCTTCCCAGATGAAGAGCACCACAGTGGCGATGATGTAAAGGTTGATGAAGACAGTGATTTTGACCACAGCTTTGTTGGTGAGGCGGCCACGGACAATGGTGTAGCCCTTGGCCATCAGGATCAACATTAGCATGAAGACAATATTACTGGCTGCTTGGAGAATCCGCCCTGGGAGATGAAAATTGAGATATAAAAAAAGATAATATCAGATGAAAATAAACAACAAAGCACGGCATTTACAGGGTAAAGTCAGATCAGATCAGGCAAGACAAGACAAAGGAAGCTAAGACAAGACGGGACACAACAAGTGAGCTATAATTAGGTTAGTTTAGGTATGGTGAGACAGGCATGTCTTTTCACACTTCATCTATACAGTTACCAAGTAACATAACAAACATTAACAAATGACTACTCTATTCCACTACAAGAACACACTATAACATTAAAATGCATCATATATATTAAATATCAAATAGCCCACAACTAAACATGACCTTAATCTATCTTTGACTCAAACAAGCATAGTCATCATCATTACAACAAAATGTATCACATGCATTCAATAAAAAATATATCATAATTTGTATCTTGTCTTTGTCTGTGTGAATCTGAAGTTTATTTTCTCAGTATAACAAAAGATGATTATGATAAAATGTATGAAAAACACCCTAGTTTGCAGGATTGGCATAACCATAATCTATCTTTCCAACCACAAATCTATGAGGGTACAGAGCAGGAGAAGACAATGACAGTGGGTCACAATGCACAGATTGTGGAAAGAGCTGGCAAATGTCACTGGACAGGCTCTTGAACCTTGAGGGAAGAGGAAATGAGGGCACCCTAAACAAATTGAGAGGCAGAGCCTGCATGCAGAACTCATAGTCGCCAACCTTGTGAAGAAGATTGCCAGAGACCAAAGAAAATGGGGGAATGGCCACTGAGGCACTGAGATCACATGGGATGAAGAGAATAACATAATTAACTAATTAAAATAATCTATCTTTTTCTCAGTGGATTTTAAGCAGCCATGTCAATACTTATCTCGGAATGGACAAGTCTGAAATTGAGTAACACACTGAGAGAGTCAGAGAACTGAGTGAGATGGAAAAAGCTGGTTCAGATCATCTTGGTACCAGTACTTCCAGACTTAGTGGTAGGCAACAGGTCACACAAATCCAATACAGACAGTTATCTAGTGTAACACTCACCGAAGACCTCCAACTCGCGCACCTCCCACCCCGTGGTGCCATACGAGCCCCAAGCTATCACCATACAAAACAGGTGCAAGGTCCATATAGTCAGGGCTACCATGTACATCTTGTAGGTTGTATGGAGTAGCTGACGCTTCTTCAGAACAACTGGAGACAGTAAATAAGGCAACTTTTTTCATTCACTTTTACTGGTTCACCAAACTGGCTCTAACAAGCAAAGACAAGACAAATAAGATAAGACTGTACATTATAATCCGCAGGGCAGCTCTATTTTCATTCAGTAGCTCCTATATTTTCACAAATTTATTGAAAATTTTCATTAAAATTTTTTTTAGGACAAAGATCAAGCTTAATCTGACAATCTCTCAGGGAACAATTTTTGCTATCCAAGTTCACATTTTTTTTTTCGCTTTCTGCTTCTCTTTCTGGATTAGTTATTCTGGGTCTTTTGCTGAGTCATCACACCTACCCTGCATAAGTAATGTGCTCAAAAGTACAGAATGATAAAATAAAATATGGAATAACATATAGGCAGTTTATCCTATACCTCACTTATACATATCCACAAACACAAATTCCATTTCACCACAAAACTTTAGACAGCTAAAACAGAGGCATTATTAAGTTTCAAAAAACAGTTCTAGACAGGTCAGGTCTGAATCTCTGTCTTAATCATACTTAATGTGATCTTCTCACTTTCTACAGTGTCAGTTTACCACCTCATGCTACACGATCAGTAATACTGTCAGTCTCTCTTGCTCCATCCTCTGTTACCTCCATCCGCTTTCAGTTCTGAGCACCTGTCCTCTACTTTCCCACAAGCAATGTGTAGTGTCTGACTGTTATTCATTGTTACTAACTGTTACATGAAGAAACTGATTTTACACTTGTTTTGGATTCTCATCACTATCTCATCTGCCAATCACCAGTTTGTAGGTCTATCAAAAGATTCAGCCTATAGATGTGAAATGCTGGCCTGTTGTCGGAACATAAGATCAAAGGGAAGAAATGGCAGTTGGGAGTGGGTTGACCTTGGACTACAATCATTTTCCCGCAGTAAAGTGATTAACATAAAACTGATTTCACAATTTTGTGGTCCAAATAAGTAAAAATGTTCCCAACTCTGTTTGGTGCTAGCATTAGGGTAATTTATGTTTCAGATGAGAAAAATGAACTATCAGGTTCAGAAAAGCAAAATGTAACAATCTTTTCAATTTGCAGTCCTAAACTGTCAAACTATCCCAACAATGATATCAGATATCGTAAAAAATGTCTCACTCTAAGAGCATGCTAAAATAGTTATACTTAGCATTAGAGGACTGTACTCATAAACTACTAGTTTACGTGCATATATGAAATGAATACACGTTATGTATGGGTTTCTACTTTCTGTAATCATCTGCGTTGTCCATTTTTAAAATGTAAATGTAAGAGGATAATATAAAGTAAATTCTGGCACCATTTATTCAAATGAAATATTCCAAAAGAAGTGGTGTTTTGTTGGATGTAAAAACTAATAGAGAGTGCTACAGAAATTGATTTCTGGCATCAGCGACACGCTTATCAAGTTGCAGTGATGTTTTTTGAGTCTGTTTTCTTCTGATGCTATTCATGATATTTGTGTCTACATACTTTTGAACGTGAATGTATTTTGCGGGTATACTGTGTCTCATCAACTGTGAATGGAATTTCCTTTTGAGGGCAAATATCTCATCATATGTCATCTTATCTTATATGAATAATCTTTATTCTCATCAACATGGATAAGGCCTCTGGTCAAAACTGGCACAAGTGAACCCCATGGTCAAGTGGTTAGATGACAGCCTTTAAATGAAGGAGTCAGGAGTGCAAATTCCACCAAGGAAATGGGTAACAATAAAAATTAAAACACTTTTTTCTGTGGCTCAACAATTCTCTGATTTCTTCAGCTGAGAAACCAAAAGTGTAGTCCTCTCAAATAACTGCAAATAAAACCAAACAATTCTTGTGTGTAATTTAAGCACATTGACAAACCTCTGATAATATAAATGAATTTCAAGAGAGAGTGAAGGCTGTCTCAGCAAAATTTCTGAAAAAAATCTAAAAATTTTCTTTTCATATTTCTTCCTCTCACTGATGGCACAGGCATGTAATGAAAGAATTCAAATATACGAATTGAAAAAAAAATCTTTTTAAAAGTTAATTTAAAAAAAAAAGGACATAACCAAAGTTGATTGATTTGTTGGTGCAGTTTACATAATTTAATGGCACATCATCGTGTTTATGGCTACTTTGTGCCACCCCTTAACTTACCTGCACAAATGATAGATAACACCATCATAATGATATATAGGATGAAGAAGATAATGTCCACTACCAGGATATCTGAAAGTGAATGGACAATGTATTGTTTTAAATTACCTTTTCAGGCTTCAACAAAATTTTATGTCTCGCAGCCAGTCAAAATGAGTCGTAAGTCGCCGATTTCAAACAGAGTAATTAGGGGTTGAATCAGATGAAAGCGGTGTGATATTGATATTTTCCATTGCAGATTTTGAAAGAACATCATCTCTGAATTTGAAAATATTGCTCCTATGGACAGATTATAGGTATATCAGGGTGTTGTGAGAGGAATATGTAGATTTATGTGCTAAATTATTGATTATTTTTTATTTTTCTCCAGAGTTTAGCAGTTTCTGTGGGGTCATCCTCAGTCTCTTCAATTTTGAAGATCTCTGGCTACAGTCAGGCTAGCTCAAA
The DNA here is from genome assembly GCA_039654565.1 of Peronia peronii. Lineage (NCBI taxonomy): Eukaryota > Metazoa > Mollusca > Gastropoda > Systellommatophora > Onchidiidae > Peronia > Peronia peronii. The sequence continues at coordinate 7,398 of JBCEWB010897804.1, forward strand.
TATTTTTTCACCACATATAAGTGTAAGAATTAAGGTTTTACATCAGTTTGGTGGAAAATGGACATACAATTCATTCTGGATTGGCTGTGAACCATACCTATATATATTTTGCTACCTGAGCATATACAGTCCTACATGCATACATAAACTAAAAATACTGAGATAATCCTCTGTTTAAATAGTTTCACATGTGCAAAATACACAAGAATACATCCTCTCAAGTTAAAATTACATTATCAAAAGTTATAGTTACATTTTATACAGACAAAATAAAAAAGACAGATAATTATGCCACTGTAAGGCATCACACAACCAAAACGCACAAGAGTGCAGCTGTAGAAAGTTAGAATTACCTTATCAAATGTCATAGTTTCATTTTACCATTTGGTGGCTCTGCTATAATATGGTCCATGAAACAGAGACCAAATAAAGCACCATACATATCTACCACAGCAAAAACTCATGGACAGAAAAACTGAAATGTAATTTTCATTTAATTTTTTTTAAAATTCATTTTAACTGAAAACATGACTTTAAAATACTCACAGAATTCATCGGCAGAATATTCCTTGTGAAGCAGATCATCCCCATTAGTCATATGGAGTTTGTAATAGATATTGAGTCCACTTCTCTGAAAAAAAAAAGAATGTGAAAATATTTGAGGAAGGAACAAAATTATTCATTTTTTTCAAAATTACCATCAACAGAAACAAGAGAAAGATAAATAGAAATCAAAAGTCAGAAACAATCAGTTATATTTCCTGTCTTTGTGATATTGATTTATACTAATGAAAATATCAAAATGACTGCACAAAAATCTGTTATCAATTTTTCTTTGTTACAACAACAACAGTAATTTCTTTCTCAAGATGACAAGAAAATCATCAGAAGCACATTCTTTACCAGAGTGGGGCATTCAGGTATCTTTCACTTTGAAGATAAATGTTGGGGTTAAAATTCTCCTAAGAATATTGAAAAAATCTGAACTTACTTTGTTAGTTGCTAAAAGCTCCGCTCCTTGGACCTCCAGATGATATTCATGATCTTGTGTGTAGATTATGGACATTACTGAATCCTTGGTGGTAAATAATCCGATCCATTCAAGAGTAAGCAGAATTTTCAAAAACTTCAAAATTTCTTCCAATTAAACTGGGCATTTATTTACAGCTGTTATACTCCTACTCCTATAGCTACAAACTTAATTAATAAACATTACTTTTGGGTTTTCATGCAAGCTTTGGTGAAGGTCAAATGCAGTGAGGCCATTTTCTTAAAAGGTTCACCACACTAGGCATGAACGGTCCCTGACACAAAACACGAATGATCCCTGATAGGATACTCACTGAGGTATCGTTGGCAGGGTCGCAGCGAGAAATAACGATGAACCACCATCTCTCCCTGGCTGAGCTGAAGTCCATGGTATCACTGCAGACGTAGTGCATCTGACCATCTATCATTTGCAGATCACACCTGAAAGACCCATAGAGTTATCTGTTAATAACAACAATAATAATAATGAGTATAATAATAATAATCTCTGAAAACATCTACATGTCTTTATTGCCATTTCTGATTTCAGAAGAGTTAAAGACAGCAAAGAAAAAATTTGTGTGAAAAAGATTGTAATTTTTTCCAACAAGATGACAGATACAGAATATGTAACATTTTGAAAAAGATTTTGACCATCTATTCCTCACACCAGATATGCCACTTAAGGATGATTATGCTTTCAAAGGTTAAAAAACGAGGCCTGACAGACTCACATATTTCCATTTGGGGAGAGAGAGAACTGGTTCCGGCCCTGGAGGACATTCATCTTCTCTTGGCATGTCTGAAAAGAAACAACATTGTTTTAGATAAGCTGAATAAAATATCTTTTGTTTTGATTCATCCAGTACTTAAATCATACTGTGTATAAATATCAATGTGGTGTAAAAAGTCAAAGTGCTAGTGATCACTGATACCATTATTTTCATTATTTTTCACTACAATGAAACTTTTATCTCATGACACACTTACCTGTGCTATAACACAGTGGAGGGTAAAAGAATCCAAGGCAGGCCTAGACAAAAGATGGGCTTAAAACATCAAAGAATGGACAGATAGAGTGGACATTCAGGAGTCACAAACACCTTCACAGAATCACAAACAGCTTCACAGAGTCACAAACAGCTTCACAGAGTCACAAAATATAGGCCTAAGCTTCACAGAGTCAGAAACAACTTCACAGAGTCACACACAGCTTCACAGAGTGACAAACAGCTTCACAGAGTCACAAAATATAGGCCTCGGCTTCACATCATAAGAAACAGCTTCACAGTCACACACAGCTTCACAGAGTTACAAACAGTTTCACAGAGTCACAAAATATAGGCCTCAGCTTCACACAACAACAAACAGCTTCACAGAGTCACAAACAGTTTCACAGAGTCACAAACAGCTTCACAGAATCACAAACAGCTTCACAGAATCACAAACAGCTTCACAGAATCACAAAAATATAGGTCTCAACTCCACTGAATCACAAAATATAGGCCTCAGCTTCACAGGGTCACAATAAGCAGGAGGGGACTACAACACAAGACAAAATCTAACTGTGGATGTCATTAGTGAATGACCCAAGGTCAGGGCACAGAAGTGAAGAAGGATATTCCACACATACTAAAGGCTTCATCTTCATCTCAGCTCTTCAACTCCTTTTGAAGTCATTGAGGCAATTCCTGAGGAACTGAACAGTCTTCTCCATTGGAGCTAGGGTTTGGGTTTCAATAAAATTTTTCCTGGTAAACTCCTGAATGTTGTTGGTTTATCTTTCCTTCAGTCTGCCTGTTTTTATGCTTTCTCTCTACTATTCCATGTGTGTAGTATAGTTTCAGCATTTTAATACCATGAAATTCTACATCAGAGTTGTATGAGTGATGTAGCATAGCCCAGTGAAAATATTCTACACTAATACAACATAATACATGTAATAGTAATATATGTGTCCTTGAGAAATACAAATTAGAAAGAGGGAAAGAGAGAGAGAGACAGGGAAATACAGACAAACAGGTAGGCAAAAATAGATAGACATGGAAGAAGGACAAGAAGGATGACAAGAGACAGAGAGAGAGGGAGGATGAAAGAGAGCAAGAGAGAGACAGAGAGAGAGAGAGAGAGGGAGAGAGAAAAGACAGACAAATAAAAAATCTATATTATGTTTTTTTTCTTTTTTCTTTCCCTATTTTTTTGCTTTCCTTTAAAAAAAGAGAATCATTTTTTGCAAAAATAAAAATTAATCAGATAACTAAAAAAAATGTTAAAAAAAAAAAAAAAGAAAGAAAGAAAAATGTTAGATATAGGACTGTATAGACAGAATAATGCATGAATCAAATTGTTTGAGATCTGGTTGAAAGCTTGTGAAAAGCTTAGTACAAATTTTTGTGAAAAAGCTTGTGATCTTGTCAAAAAAAGACTGCATAATATGCCTGATGTAGGTTGCATATATATGTGTATCCTTCCAAAAAATGCTGGAGCAACAGAAAAAAAAGAAAAAAAGTTATCATCTCAAAGAACTGTCTTACTTACCAGGTCCCTCTTGTAGACAGAATCCCACTGACCGGGGACATCGTAATAAAAAGCCACCTTTTGCACTCCATAGCTCTGGGGATCCAAAACAGACTTTTTTATTAAATCACTTGAACCCAAACAACCATTTTTTGTTAATTCAACAAACACCATTATTATTATTATCACTACTATTATTGATATTAATAATATTATTATTGTTACTATTACTATTATTATGAAAATTCAAACAATTAGAAAATTTGGCCAGTGCCATCACCTTAATCAATTTTTAATTTATGAAGTTTTCTAGATATTGTTAGTTGATGGTAGACAGTCTGTCTTAAATATTAAGACATTGCTATTAAAAGATGCCAATGATGGTGATGATGACAACACTCAATAAGCAAAAACGTTTACAGTGATATCCCATTACATTTTACATATTTTCTTTGTTGCTTTGAAGAAGAATCAGTAGGTCAGGATGAGAACAATTGGCCAGATCCATCACTCTTCAATTTCTAACTTATCAATTCTTGAGATAACAATATAATAAACAATATATATAGATGGTCAAAATGACTGATTACAAGCATGTTTCAATTCTTTATTTAGATTATTTGGTTCAACCGACTGAATGAAAATTGTATTTTGATCCAGTTTACTGATTAATGTCTCATTTTGCCAAAAAAAAAAAAAAATAAAAAAAAAAAAAATAAAAACATCACTGTGCAGCATTTTTAGGGCTTTTTTGAATCAACGGACTATTATACGAGGCTTTTTTGGTGAAACATTAATTTGCTACTTATCATTTTTATGCATGCCTCACAGACTCACTTCTCAGCTTCTGGACCAGTCAAGCACATGCTCAGATTTCGTTATTTGATTTGATGGATTCATTGTTTACTTCAACATAGTGTGACTGTTCATAGGCCTTCAAAATGTCTGCATAATGATATAATCTTACCACTGGGTATTTAAAATAATAGCGCAGATTTCCAACTTTGCTCAGGAAACAGAACCTTGTGATGAACTCCCAGTTCTGTGGATGGATAAAAAAATCACAAAGATAAGAATAAGAAATGTGTTATAACAACAACAAACAGTTGTAAGTGGGTGGGTGGATGGAAGGATGGATGGAAGGATGGATGGATAGGTACAGATGGATGGGTGATGGATCAATGGATAGACAGATGGATGGATGGATGGATGAATGGTTGGGTGGATGGGTGAGTGGATAATGGATGGATGGATGAATGGATGGATGGGTGGATAGATGGATGGATGAATGCATGCATGGAAGGATGGATGGATAAAACTAAATAAACACAATGTAAATAAATAAACAGATGCCGGTATACAAAAGATTTAACATGACACATTGTTCATATACAGATTTTTTTTTTTCAAATTAGTAACTCATGAATAAAATTTCATAATCGGCGTGAGGTGCACAAGAGTTCTGTTTGCTTATTTCTTGGTCTTTTTTCTGAAATGCTGATTTTTAATTTTTTTTTTTTTTTGAAGTATCAACCTGCTTTAACTTTATCAGTCATGTACAGGTACATACGTTTTCATTGAATGATTGTACAGGTAGGGGACCCAAGGCCAAGAACATTAGCGGTATTAAGACTGTCCCGATTTCCTCCCCGCACATAGAACGACGCAACAGAAATTATTCGCGTGACTAATTTTATTACTGTCCGGACAAAGGTATAGGAAAGGAGAGGGGTGGGAGGAGCAAAGAAAGGTTAAGTCAGGGGTCAAGATAGAATCAAAGCCTTGCCGTCTCCCAAAAGACTTATCGAGATCGGTGGTGCGAGACAGTTCCGGCAAACTGACGCGAGGCTATCTCAAGGAGCTTACGCGATTGGGTTAAATCTGATCACACAGAATTTATTTCACTTCATCATGCCGAGTCAAGAAACACCCAGGGTGCAATGCAAACAAAAGAAAAACGTGTTGTAGGGACTGACAGTTGATAAGTGATAATCTCACGGGTTTGGAGATTCAACATAGATTTAAACAATGGCTTTTTTTCTCATCTGTCTTATATGTCTACAGTCAACATGACAAACTTTGCCTGCAGTTAAGAACGGCTTTAAACAGAATGAGGGCTATAAGATATTGAATATTCCAAGAAACAAACAAACAAACAACACAAGCGGTTTGAGTACACAGACTTTTAATGCGGATCAACGTTCAGTCAGTACAAATAATCTCAATGTATGGATGTAGATATTAATTCAAGTCTGTCTCAAGTCAATGTTTGTAAATCTGGCTTGGCTTTAAGAGGGTTAAAGAAACTAGTTATTTGGATTTATTTCAATGAAGTTTGTAATATGTACGCTACGTTAAATTGACACATCCTGGGAAATACTGACGTTGCATGACAAAGTTTACCTATAGTCCTCGCGGACATGTTTGTTTAAACTAAGCTACGTTGTTCCGTGCTAACTAGGGTTTTCTTTCAAACTTAGCTTTGGCTCTTAGAATTAATCAATTCTCTTCCCTCGTTTGCCCATTGATCTTAACGAAACTGCATGCTATATAATCACGACACGGCATACATTAGTTATACGTTATACAAATTTATTCTAAGCCTAACGTTATGTATTTGCATGAATCAGCTCTGGTTTATTCATCTCCACCTTTGAAAAGCCGAGACATAAAATATATCGGAGCCCACAAACTGATGATGTCATCCTGCACTCCGAAAGGCTGGATCCACACGAGTGTGAATAACACGGACAAATATTAACACATTGCAATACCACACAGCATTTCTTTAATCCTTGCGGTCTGCAAAGGTTTCTTAAACAAATAATGTATTAAATTATACCAGGCTAAGACTTAAATAAGACGCAGCACAGTCATGTCCAAAATATATTATGTACGCTCTACTTATGATTACCAAATAAAGATATAATTACTTTCTTAACAGCTGCGTAACTGATTATTGTAAGTCTTAAATCATGACGGGGATTCAAGAGTGAAAGTGTTATATCTAGAATTTCCCTGGAATCCGTAGAGGGGTCGTGTCAAAGCAAAAACTAAACATTTATTTGTCTTAACAACAGTTCTAAAATATTTTTTCTTGATTTCAACCGTTGCTTATAGTTGTGACATTCACATAACGCTAATCAAGTCTTAAAAATGTTCTCTGAACTGCTACTGTTTTTGCCATTTAATTTTTTAAAAAAATAATATCAGTTTGCCTACTCATTTTATAAAGTTACCTTCCTCAAATTATTTGTTTTGTTTTTTTTATTATTATCATTTTAATTTCTTCAGGTGTGTGTGTCTATGTGTGTGTGTTTTCATTTAAAAAATCATGAACATGGTGACGGCTATCTTGATATTAATGTCTTCTTTTCAAAGTTGCAGCGAAGCACTGATACATGCGGCTCTCCATAAATATCACAATGAAAACACAGAAGCCTGAAAATGAGAGAGAGAGAGAGAGAGAGAGAGAGAGAGAAAAGTGAAAGAAAAAAGGACAAAAGAAGAGACAGAGAGATGGAGAGAGAGAGAGAGTGGGTGTATCAAATGAGTGAATTAAAATTTTACAATCCAGACTCCAATTTCTTCCTTGTGGAATAGACTGTACTTCACCTTATGGACAACAACATTATCTCAGTTGACATCATCAACTTCAACATGTAATAAGATCACAATGTTCGAGATTTTACTCTCCATAATATTGTCTTGCCTGAGTGATACAATGACAGACTGAGTAAGCTGATGAGAAGAATGAAATTAAGACTTTAATTTTGTTTTCACCTTTTCTAATCATTGTAACCTTGCTTCATAAATCTGAGTCAGAGACTGTTAGAAAGGCTACTACAACTCTCCTCCTCTATACAGACGACTGAGACAGACTGTAGGCTATTTTACGTTGCCGTCCTTGTCGCTGTTTTCTGTTGCTACCGTACTGCTTTCCATGACCGAATCTGCCCATGTTTGATGAGCGTGGCTTATTGCAATAGGCCTGCGTGCAGTGTTGAAGGGCAGTATAGGATATGTCGAAACCTACTTCGAATATTTCGAAACCTGCAACATTTAGATCTAGCTATAGTTATGGACAGTTGATTGAATGACACGCAGCAGAAACTTCGCACTGAGCAATGTCCGTAGTTTCTGCTGAGTAAACAAGTCAAACTGGCACTCGAGTGATATAAATGCAGGGCACGAACTGTTGAATAACCGTCCTATCGACCTCCTCGTGGTGTGTGATTAATTTCACCCTTGTGTGCCCGTTACAGACAGGCCAGTATAATAATATGACGGCCTATTTCGCTGAGGAATGAAGATGAGGGTACAGACTATGACAAGAAAATGATAGCCCTACGATATTCTTCTGTGGCACACAAACGCGTAAAATGCCCCGTTTAGTGTAAAATCCTCTGCGAATCAGCGAATGAGAAACCATATTACTTAGCCGATATGTGTGTATCTGCAGAAAGGAAGAATATTTTCTTGAATAATTTTTGTGCTTGATCAGGCAACAACTGGCCTAAAGGATATTTCAATGATTTCTTGGTGCTATACTGCATATCATTTTCTGTAGCTCATATACTGTATCTCTGCAGTGTATACTGCATTTAAATATGTATGTTATAGCCTACTGTTTTACTATAATGAGACTGCTCCACATCTATAAACCACATTCTGTGATTTTTTGATGTTTGCAAATCTTACCTTAAAAGATTCAAAATTCACCCTCGGATGTGTGTGTGTGGGGGTGGGGGGGGG
>JBCEWB010897915.1:0-15697 GCA_039654565.1 Peronia peronii
CCCCCCCCCCCCCCCCCCCCCCCCCCCCCCCCCCCCCCCCCCCCCCCCACCACAAGGATCGGCTGAATAGTTGGAAACAAACTTCAGAACAGATGTTGGCATCCAGAATGCAACAAAGGCTTTGAAGAACCGTGACAGGCCAGCCCCAAGAGATGGGGCATGCTATTAGATAAATGGTGATTGCTGTGTACAAGAAAAATGGAATGTGGGCTCTTACCCCCTCAATGTTGACTACATCCCTCAGGTTTGAGTGTACGCTCAACAAAACCTTCATGCTGTGTGTCCAGCCTTGAGCTGCGGCGTGATGCAAGGCAGTGCAGTCTTCATGATCCCTGGTAAAGGTAGTCAAAGACATCACAATACCGGTAAACGGTCTGTTTTTTTTTTTTTCTTCTTTCTTTTTTGATTCAAGTTGGTCGATGTTATTTGAAAATGGTCAGGTAATTAATGATACCTTTTCTGTTGTAGATCAAAAACAAATAAACAAAAACTCGCTCCGAATTCTGTTTGGCTTCCCTCTGCCTATCTGTATGTCAAAAGTCTGGTTTTGGTCTGCCTGTCTGTCTTTTGTCTATCTATCCGTCAGTCTATCTATCCGTCTTCTATCTATCCGTCCGTCTATCTATCGGTCTGTCTATCTGTTTGTCTATCCAACTAATGTTTCCTTTTTCTTGAGCGAAGTCATCTCTCTTAGTCCCAACTTGCATTGTGGAAAAAAAAAACTGCCAAAACACACAAACATTAGTAGAGCACCATTTGATGTGGACATCAAGTTGAACAACTTATCTGGCTGAGTACAAGCTTACTTGCTGACTACAGCCCCTCGCTGTAGCAAGAGCTGAACTACTTTGGTGTGACCGTTCTGAGCAGCGATGTGAAGAGCAGTCAGACCCTCCCCATCGGTCTCATTGATGATGTTCGGCCCGTGGACACTGTCCAGTAATCTTCTGCAGGTGTTGTAGCGGCCATACCTGGGAAATAAAAGAACACAAAGGTGAAAATCTTACTTGTATATTATAAAAGAAGGGGAGACAACATCGTGAAAAAAAAACCAACATGCTTGAAAGTGACGAAGTTCTAAGAAATGCTGAGACTAACTAACATAGACAAAACGGATCTAAAAATTATTTATGGCCATCTCAGGTTAGTTAGAGACTAAAATTTGAGCAGCACAAGACAGGAAGAAAACTGTGAAAGAGAAGATTGAACAATTCTAATAGAACACAATGTTAAACATTGATCCCAAAACACAACATTCTCGGGAAAATATCTTACTACATGGAGGGCAACTCCAAACTTTTGTTTGAAAATTCTGATTTTATTACTTAATGACCATTCATTGACATGTTTCACTAAGGGAAGGAAACAGCAATTTGTGTAACATCATTAATTTGTTAAAACTAATTAACATAACAACTGCATTAAAAAAAAGAGGGACACAAGGAGAGAAAGATAAATTTCTAGCATATGTTAATTCTCAATTCATGTGGTATTTTAGCTATGAAAGACATTTTATCTTCCTCTTTTTACATCAATATGTGATGACGTTTCACTGACCTGTGAGTTAAAGTAAACACGATCAGTTATTCAGGAATGAAATGACCATGTTATCTATAAGTCATGGTGACTTATTCAGTTTCAGGTCAAAGCTGAATTTCAACCAGTTGGTATTAAAGCCATCCGGTTCAAACATTGATGAGAGTGAAATCTGATTCACTATATGCAACTGCGAAAATTGAAATTGCTGTTTCCAAACGGTGAATCCACTCTTTAAAATCCCGAATTCAACAAGCAGAGCTCATTGAAAGGCAGTGCTTTAACTATAAATGGTGAATGAGTGTGGAGAAATTGATCTGCTCTACGTGAACCACAATGCCATGATCAGTTTTTCTTAGTGACCTGAAAAGTTCATGCCCCACGAAATGCTGCTCACATGTTTGGAATCTAGAGCTTAGAGAACCATTAATATCCTGGTGTATTTTAACCAAAACGACCTGAAGAGACACTGATTCCCCCAAGTACTGAGATCAAAAGGATCTTCTGAGTTCATGTCCTCGACAAAAATGTACAACAATCAAAAATCCCTGGGCTGAGCATGAATCATTCACGTTGGTAGCATTCAGACCTTAAGCCAGATCTAATCAAATCGCTACTGTTGTTTCAATAGGACTTCCAATCTGGTCGATCCTCCCTGGGAGCTAAAAACACAATGGCGAAAAAAAGACAAAAACAACAACAACAACAACAACAACAAAGTACAGATTCCACTTTAAAGGTTGTGCTTTCGCCCACCATCTTTTTGCCTCTATCGTTATGGGCCTTTGCTTCTCTATAGACGCTGATATTTGTAGTTACAGGGTCTAGAAGTTCGCGTTTTCATAACAAAGCGAGAAAACAATGAACTGAACTTAATAACGAAACGTTCATTAAATGCAGAGAACAAATGACATGAGAAAACTGGACACAACCAATTAGATCTCTTTTTTTTTTCAGTAACTGTAAGGGCTATTATGGTTTTCTACTCCTCCGATTGTCTGTGAGAAAAAGAGACATAATACTGGTATCATCGGTAACAAGATTTTGACAATACGATTAAGGTCTAAGACGAAGTATGATGCTGTCATCTAAGAGATGTGAAGACAACTGTTGATCTACCTGGCAGCAAAGTGAAATGGCGACTGTTTCTGATTATTCTTGAGGTTAAGTACAGCACCCATTCTGATGAGGTCGTCCAGGGCAAGCAGGTGACCTTCCTTGGAGGCGTAGTGCAAGGGAGTGCACCCAAAGTCATCTCTCTCATTCTGTAGGTTTTTGATGTCCTGGTGTAAAGTGAGAAAACATAGACTTGAGAGACAAGGAACTGCCTGTGCCATCATAATTAGAATGACATAGTTAAAGAAGAGGAATGATAAAAAAAAGTTGCTATTCGTGATATTTTTGTCTATATGCACGTGATTGTGAATGTGTCTCTCATGCACAATGTGTCTTATCAATTGTAAATGGAATTTCAGTTTAAGGATAAATAAGGTTTTCTTATCTTATCATATCTTATCTTATCGATTTCATTATTAAATCTGTTTTTATTTGTATTAAATTCAGGTCCGGTTGACAATTTTTATCTGCAATATTTAAAACATTTCTGTATAAAGGCAGTTACGATGATGAAGATGAGCTGCTATGTTACTTCAATGATATGTTCAGCCACCACCAGAGTGAAAATTTAATTGGTAGCGTAACCTTTGTTTCAATTTCTTTCTACTTTTTCTTTTTACTTAGAATCCTTTCTTCGTTCTCTTTAGCTAAATAACGTTATACCCGTTACACAGTGCCCTCTCTGAAATAATACTTCAAACACAGGAGCGCTAGGAGATTGCTTGTTAAAGTTCTGTGCTCCAACTTAAAGATAAAAGTGACGGTGTTGTTCGCCATGCATCTGTCTGAGTAATGTTTTCAGGCTTTTCCCGTTTGTCAGTCATGTCTACAAACTTACAAATGTGTTTGAGTTGTATTACATGATTATGTATATGAGCATGTCTCGAATCATGTCTGTATGAATTTGTACGTGTGTAGTTGCCCTGTTTGTTTTGAGGCATATTCCGTGTGTGGCTGTTCAACATTTTGGTTTTGTAAAGAGCTTCGAGCGCTCCAGGGGTGAGGCGCTATATAAATGCCCATTATTATTATTATTATTATTATTATTATTATCTTGTTGGTCCCTAAATCAAACGGAGCAAGCGATATCAACTTCGAAAACATAAATGTCTTTCTCACCTTGATGAAATCGCCTCCAATTTGCTCCAGTTTGCCGCCAAATTTGATGGCCAGGTGCAGGAAGTTGCGGTTGTTTCTGTCCTTGACGTGCACATCGGCTCCTTTAGTGATGAGCAGCTGAACGGCTCCCCAGCCTCCCTTGGAGGCAGCCAGCAATAGGGGCGTGCGGTCACTCATTTCCCGGCTGTCAATGTCGGCACCCTGGAGAAGGGACGTCGATGGAAGAAGGGGGCAGGAGATGGAGTCGGAGGAGGAAGAGAATACGGAAAATGGGTGTCAGGGGATGAGTGTCGACGTAGAGGGGAAGAAGGGAGGGAGACCAACCACATGCATTATCACAGAAATCAGTGAAGTGTACCAGTTTAGAGGAAATAAATTTATACTGGATGACAAAGCTGTTATTAGTTAAAACAAAATTGCTTATTAATTGTCGATATAACTGTTCAAGGTTTACTAGTTCCTCAGATTTTATTATCAATTGCTCCTTCCGTTCTCTGCCAGCCGGCTAAAAGTGTCCATAGTGACTGTAAAGATGGCTCACTCAATTCCTTATTTCTTAGTTCACAGCATAAGCTTTTCAGGCAATGCTAATCGTCTTCTGCCGTGACGCCCTACAGTAATCATTCTTTTGTGCCAATCTGCTGTGAGCATCCGGGACTCAATGCACAGAAAAGTACCTGATGCACCAGCCTAAGCAGGGACAGATGTTCTTATTGATCTTAGGGCTCATGTTTTTATTGATTTTGATCTCAGTATGGGATGTTCTTCGTAACGTTATAACGCACAGCACTTTTGGTTTCTATTTATACACCTTTCTTACTTTGGCTCGCTCCGTTTTTTTTAATTTTTTTATTTTTTAACTTTGCATTTCTTGCCCAGACAGTCCCCAAGTCCTCCCTCCTCTCTCTACTATCTTTATTATGAGACCATCTATTTGCAAGACATCACTTGATCACGAATGTTGACAAATCGATGTCTGCTGCTATTTTTTATGTCTAGTTTCCTAAGGCTATTCAGCTCATTTGCGCTGGCTTTGCCTGGAAATTCTGACTGAACTTAGAAATATAAAGACTCTAGATTAATAATGTTTCAGCTCGGAGGAACTCACATGATCAAGAAGATACTGCATGGTTGGTATGTGGTTAAACAGAGCAGCTCTATGCAAGGGTGTCATCTTCATGGCGTCCATGGTAAAAACAGCGGTCAGGAAGTTCTCCGGCTGAGCCTTGGCCATCAGCTCGATCATCTCCATGTTGCCCTGGGCACAGGCAAAGTGCAAAGGTGTAGAACCGTCCTCCTGTCGGAAACAGGTAAAGTGAAGTGATCATCACAGCAGTCATGCCAAAGATATTACATTGTTACCAATATGAAGACCAATATAGCCTAAACAGCTCTGCACTGAAACCACCCAATAACAATTTTCTTTTTTCATTTACTCTTGACCTTAGTACATTGGAACTGCTTTCCTGCAAATCAAGTGAATGAATAAAACGCGATCTATTGCAGCGCATTTTCTGAACACTTAACCATTGTGGGGGTGGGCATAAGTACTGACTGATCTTCAAGTATACTTACCCACAAATGAATGTGGGAATAGATGGCGATGCCCTGAAGTGACAGATTTTCATTCAAATTTCAGCCAAAAGGGATAATCTCCATAATTATCTACATAGACTTGACTGTAAAAAATATTGTTAAAACTGATTTATTCCAATAAATTTACCTGCTGAGCCTTTACAGACGCCCCTGCTTTCAGACAAACTGTGACTGCCTGCAAAGGAAAAATAAAGAAATCGGCGTTATCCTAGATAGAGATGTTTATAAATAATCAGCTTACTCTGTCCTGTCTCAGGATGGCCTCCTGTTCATCACTTTTTAAAACGCACATACTTGTAATAAAAATCGGGTAGTCTTATTTTAAGATTTGTTAGGAATCGTATTGATGCATACAAATATGCAGTGCTAAAATAACTATAAGATGCAGGATAGAACATCTCCTGTGATAAACAGAAATACATCTATGCCTAACAGGACTTACTGTAAAATCCAAATAGAAAAATTATTACAGCTGGTTTTCAAAAGCAAAGACTGGACTGAAAATAAATCCTGATATGGCATCGCCACCATTTGGCAAGCTGGAAGGGACAGATGACCTACAAAATAAATGATTGCTTCTCTATACATTTTTTTATTCTCTTAGCAGTATGTGCTTCCACAATATAGAATAAAGACTGGTTCTTCTATGTCACACAGAATAGTGTACTTTCGATTCCTATTTCCTTCATCCCATCACCTTGATATCTCCGCCATTGACGGCTGCGTGTAGTGGCAGATTATTCTCTCTGTCTTTGAACGTCAAGATCTGCTCTCGTGTGTAACCGTTCTTGATGGCTGAAAGGCAAAAGTCACTGAATTACAGCTCAACGAAACAACTAAAGAATATAATATGTATGAGATAAACTACTCCAGACCACTATCGCAGAGGATATGTATAACACTTTTGCTGGAAGGGTAAACTCACCATAACTACTACAAAAGGTCTATTCTTGGCTATGCCTGGAAATATCGTATTTCATTTATACTAAAAAGTGTAGTTTTCTAATATATCTAAGACAGCCAGAAGTTTTTGTCTAGTATCAGCTAAAATTGTGTATGACCAATCTTATCATGTTTATTCTTTGAGACATCTTGCTCAGGAAATGAGAAATCATCTTCGAAAATTGTCTGATACTCAGACGGATCGAAAATCTAAAAGTTTTCAGAATCCAATTGCATACTACTGGTGTTCTTATATTAATTCGTAATTCGGACTTACCTTGTTCAATGATGGCTTCCATAGCGTTGGCGGCAGCACACTTGGCAGCAATATGAATGGGATAGTAGCCGTAATCGCACTTTGTGCAAGGCTTACCGCCCTTTGCCATCTGAAACGTCAGAAAAAGACAATTAAAATAAATTTGGTAAGAAAACACTACAGGTCGCCATTTAATCGAAAACTGCAACCGGTCGTTTTTTTTTGTTTTTTTTTATATAGACCAATTACTTTTCACTATCAAATCAATGCACTATAAGCGTAACCAAAGCTAACACTTTTTTGTTTGTTTGTTTGTTTGTTTGGAGATATATTGTTTTGAAAACTTTATTAAAATTCGTCTGTCAACCGCTAACTTCAGGTGTAAAATTCTAGCTCAGTGTCCGTGAGAAATACTCGACCACATAGGTTGATCGCCAGTTGCTAAATCAAATAATATGAAGGAGAATAGGATTTGGTCAATTTATAAGTTTTAACCATTTTTGAATCGTAGCTGTAATAACTGTGAAAGTGCTGAGGACGATCGTTCTCTTATCGATCCACACACATGACCAGTGCAAAAAACGATCGTCGTTCAAACTAATGATATATATGATGCCTGGACCTGATTAGAAACTTTCAAGTAACTAAATATAATTGTTAATTATCAGTATCATCTATTGCTATTTCTTTAACCCTCAACATGTCAAGGGGAAATGCCAGTGTCCTAGGACATGATATAAGATGACATATTATGTTGAAGAAATGACAAGTCATGACTTACAGAAATATGTTATGAATGTCTTAATGAGCGAGCAAAATGTGATGCGCGATTCTTTGATTAAGTCAACCTCTTGATACCTAAAGGATTAACATTTCTCTTGAATTCAACGCAAAATAAGAAGAAAAAATCCACCTAACAATGTTATGAAATGGAAATTCTTTTAGCAAAGGTTATTTCACAGCTAAAATGTGAAACACAAGCAGCTATGATGAGTGAATGATACTCTTTTGTATTTGAGAACTGACCATGATCCTCATAATGTCCCCGTTGTCCTTGCCAGCAGCAAAGTGCAGAGCTGTGAAACCAGACTCTCCGCGGCTGTTGGGGTCAGCACCGTTGTCCAGCAAGGCCTGGACAGAGCATACATACATAGCACATTCATTGTCACAGTTAAACTCCAGCATGTTTTCCAGTAGCTTACTGTTCTCTTTCTAAATAAAAAATTGACAAAGATGCTGGTATTTTTCACATGCTAGGGGGCCTACGCATGATAATAAAGGATTGTTTGAGAATAAAATATTGTGTCATAATCTATTTCAAACTTCTTTGTCTAGTTCTGTTGTTGTCTTTCTTAAGTTACAAATTACAATAAATACAAAAATAGCTATGATATATCTTATATCTGCAATTGTACTGACCTAGTGGTTACTACAGATGTTTTACAAAGTGATACTATGATTCTTTTCATTTAAACGGTTCTACAGTTTGTGAGAGAAAAATGGTAGAAAAAAACGCCCCTGTTTAATTTTTAATACTGAACTGATTGTGTCAATCAGTAAAGACACTTTACTGAATTCTTTTTTAGTTTCTCGGTCTGATGCTCTTCGTATTATGTGATAGTTATATAGGCAGATCCCAACTCACCTGGACCACCTCCACACTAGTGAACTCTGCAGCCACATGAATGGGCATCATCTGGTTCTGATTGAGGATGTTGACATCTGCACCATTGGTCAACAATAGCTTGACCACATCAGCAGACTGGGCTATAACGGCCAGGTGAAGGGCAGTGTTGCCATGGGTGTCCACCGCGTCAAGATCTGACCATACGTGTATAAGTATGTATGAATGTATATTAATATAACTGATTATGTCTTATCAACTTTAAAAAAGAAATCCCTTTTGACGACAAGAAAAGTTTATCATTATCTTATGTGACTGAAGAAAAAAGGGAGAGATATTAGAATTTAACATAATATCGAACAGAAAATTCAGACAATATTTTTTAGAAGTACATGACAAAATATGAGTAATATCAGGACAGCTGGTCAGGGATAAAGTGATACAGAATATAACATCATCTCGATATCTGGAGGAACATCCTACTTTGGGTCCCCATATGTCCGGGAGGAGGAGATTCAGGTAACATTTCAGAGGACAAGACTAATAAAATATATTCATATGATAAATTAGATGTTTCTCTTTCAAATTACATATAGCTGTTGTACTCGAAGCGGTAGAGAATTTAAACAAATTCGTCACACAAGTATATGAGAAACGTTGGTCCCAGTAAGCAGATGAAGACGATCCATGGTCGCCAAAGCGACAAGCAATCATTGCCAAGACCTGACAAAAGAACCATTTATAATGAACGGGATTTAACGACTGGAGGCAAAATTTCCAGTGTGCAAACCCAATGTTTGCCATTTTCATCTCAATCAAACTTACATTGGTATGACCTTACGTCTGTTCTCCAGAATACCGAGACGCTTACAAGAATAAAGATTTGCTCTGAGATTGTGGAAGAAATCGATCTAATATTCTCAATTTTGTGTCTTACAGAAAATATTTTTTTTCTCTATGACTAGAAACCCATTCTACCGATGCCGGAACCATAACATTCTTTTGTCATGTATTAATATGCAATATAGATCACTGGTTAGACTTCACTCTTGATGTATACAATACCAGACTGAAGACTTACCGGCGTTCTGTTCGGCAATAACTTCAACGACACTGGTGTGACCTCGCGAGGCCGCCACGTGCAGAGGCATCTGACCTTGACTGTTCCGCGCATGTAGCCTGGTTGGGTCTGTTTTGATGATGCGCATGACCTCTTTGGCATTGCCATTTTGTGCACACTGTGAGAGAAAGAGAAGAAAGACCTCACAAGTATTCTTACCAGCAGAGCGGAAGAACTTTCAGACAATGAGTTCACAAGTGAGAAAGAAAAAGTTGACAAGAAAGAAAACGAACAAAAGACTGCTCACTGAGTAGCAAAATATCAACAAGCGCAAAACCAGTGATATTTTCGCCAAGCCCTCTCCTGATATACACAGAACATGCAATTCATACGTTTTAATTCAAAGAAAAATGGAATTCTGAAAGTAAAAAGAGACCTGAAACAGAAATATCAATTTTCAGAGACAAACTATACTAGAAAACATGACAATGGAAACTGTACAGTCAGAAAATGAAATAGATTTTTTTTTAAATGTTAAATGTAACGAGATAAAGGGCAACAGAGAAATTAATAGAGACAGAAAAGGATAAAGAGAGGGAGACCCAATGCAAGAAATTTATACTACAAACTCATTATCAAGTGAAAGTGGGCAGGAGATATTCCAAAATGTTTTCCAGGTGACAACCCCATTCCTTTTTGGCTTTCATACGTACAATCCATCGAAACTGCATATACGCCAAAGACTAACATTAGAAGTTTACCCCAGTAAGAAACCAAGTAGTGTTTATTCTCATGTCATTAAAGACAATTAAGTGAAGCAAACAAACATTGATTTGCGTCAGAGTAAACAACAACATCAGCAACAATAACAGCTACATTTCGTAAGACGTACACATAAAAAATCCTAATGTTGATGTCAGTTGATTACAGCAAGAGCCCACTAGTACTTAACTCAGACATCTATTAATGATGACGAATTTGTCCCAGCTGTGGTGTAACATCGAGCAAGGTGGTACTCAAATGCTGACACACTGTCGTGAGCAGATAACAGCCTGATGGGAAGTAACTCAGCCACTGAGCCATTGATCTGGCAGCCTCTCTGCTATTGCTTTTAAGTGACGATACATTGTTCCGTTCAAATACGACGTATGGTCCTGGACCACTTGGCAGTCTTGCCCACGTGGCATTTCCCTCACCTATTATCCTCTTCTCCTCCCTCCCTTGCCTTTTCCAACGCCCCCCCCCCCCCTCCCATCTCCCTTCCTGTCCAATTAAACATACACTTAGGTCGTTTCCACAATATATTATTACTAAACGGGGAATGAAAATGCATATTATATCGAGCTGATTTTCATTTATTGTATGAGACACTACACGATGAAATCAGGCGCTCGTCAAACTGAGACGACCAGAGAAATCATGTGCTTTTCGACAGTGAATGAATTTTTGATGCATTTTTTTTTGTCTTCACAGAACCCTTCTATATCTGTCTAAAAATGCATTTCAGAGTTAAATTTATTGAAATAGATTGATTAAAAGCCCAAAAATTGTAATTTAGTGGCATGGCCTAGTAAGGATTAATAAGGATTAACAAAAATGATCGGCCATATTCTCACTAAATTTAGCTGCAGCAACAATTTCACCTCCATCGTCTTTGACTGCCAATATCTTGACTTCTTCTAAAGGTAGAGCAAAAATGTTTTCACCCACACAAAGGGAAATGAATAATCTTCACAGTGATACCAATAACTCCATATGCTCAAAATCTGACGACAGCCTGATGTCATCGTGTCGCATCTCATATTTTAATGTTATACGCCCTGCCATATTACATGTCTAAATTATTTATACTGCCTATTTCTTCACTATTCTAAAGAAATATAAATAAAAATACGTCCAATTTCATAATGCCAAAATACACGGGATGTAATAAATGGAAAAAACTCCAGTTTTCTCACAACTTGAATCTGATCACTTCGTAAAGTTTGCATTTTCAAACCTCAAATAGCAGCTCGCGTTACACAGAAGTTTGGATTTCTGTCCCTTGTCGGCTAAGCGTTTGGTTACATCCAGTCTGCTTCCAATGTAGTTTGAATGTTTGAATATGACTCCAATGCATCCCCATCGTTTAGTTTCTATTCACATAAATCTATTCCCTTTCATGAAAGTGGCTGGATTTCCGAACCGGGTCAGCCCAATGTTTGAACAGTCTGTTATACTTGAAGCCACGCATTGATTAATCATGAGTTATTTCCTTTCTCTCCCGAAACTAAAAACGCACGTCAGAATGTAACCGGAAGTGCAAACGATTCCAGACAAGGCAAGAAAACGGAACTGAATCTCATAACAAAATCAGATTTTGGTCTGGGCCACAATTTGACTCGGAAATGGCTTTCTGTGTTTGTGTCAACAGTGTAATTTGTCGTTCGTGACCACAAAATGTTATTAGGTAGTTGCAGCATTGTTACTTAAACATGCCCATAACATTCAACAGACTGAAAAGCAAACTGTGTCTACGCATCAAAGATTGAGGCATCCCATCCCTCATTTGCAAGTAATCACTGCAAACTTCAACAATTATTGCTCCTAGCCCAACCCAGAAAATGACTGGGTCCGGAGAGCAAAAAAAAAAAATCAAGGAGGTCACTGAATGACGAAGTAAATTTTACACTTTCCACGAAACATCTGCCATTCAGTAGTTACTAAAAGTTTTATGAAACATGCCGCTCCCCATATGCTTCATGCATCTCCAATCGTGGTTTGTTGCAAAATTGTTTTTGTATTTTCCACTTATTTAACAATGTTCTGCCTTTTGATCTCTGACGTTTTGTTACCTTAATCTAGGGCGGTGTGTCTGAAAATGGACTTGGAGTTGGGATAATTCATTGTGATGTCAACCCATAATCATTTGAAGTTTATTCGTGCCAGAGAACACACATGTATTTTTCTTCTAAACCGTTTGTATCTCATTTTCCTTCTGAAGTCCATTGTCTAAAATGCAGGCCGACAAATATACTTAAAAATCCATTCTTAAGAAAGGCTTACAATATCTATTCAAACAATAGCAGACCACATTACCAGAATGTTGCAGTGCATTGTGAAAAAAATATAGATATGAGATTAGAATTAAAATTTTCCTTGTTTGATTTTGCAAGTACATGTAACGTGTTATTTCTTAACTGTTTATCGAGTCTTTTTTTTTCAAACACTTCACGAAGAAAGTAGGCATAGCAATTTTTTTCCTCGTCTGAATAATCTGTTGGAACTCTCTATGGGTCGAAAAGGGTAACAAGAAAAGTATACAACACACACTCACGTTCTTTGTATAACGACCAAATAATATACTCTATATATCACACACAGCCATACACACATACAAACACACACATTGTTATACGTACACGCATCATTACCGTTCATCTAGAAACAAAGCAGGGGGGGGGAGGAAGAGCTAAAAAGACAGCAAACAAAAAAGGCAAACTACAGTATGAAAGAGAAAGAGAGAGAAAGAGGAAGAGGACAAGAAAGAAAGGAGGAGAGTGAGAGACGGAGTGCGGGAGAAGAATGAGAAAAAGAGGGCTGTATGTATGTATATTTTGCTATAAAATGATAGAGCAAGTATCTCATTCTTTGGTTTCGCTCTAATCTAAATAATGGAAGTGTCTGGGATGCTCAGGCCAGAAGCTGTAATATCTCACATTACTTTGACATTACCATATGGCATAGAATTAGGAAAGATCATGTTTGAATCCACAACAACCATGAGGCGATGCCAGTAAACAGCTCTGATTATCTGATTATTACCAAATCTTTGTTTTCCTTTCACTAGATATGAAAGGCGTTTGAGAAAGTTGAGTTTTTGTTTTGTTTTGTTTGTTTGTTTGTTTGTTTATTTCTGTTGAAGATCTGAGAGTCAACAAGATTAAATTGTAAATTAAGTTCAAGAAACGCCAAATTTTCAGATGTTAATCAGTTCCGTTAATGAGGGATGCAGACAATCTAGGCAATGCAGTGAGCTTGAGTTTCCATTAGACCTCATCTCTGTGCGTACTTTTGCACTTATCATGAAAGCAAACGTGGGGAAGGTGACGAAACAAAGTTGACAGATCTATCCATTTCTTTCCTTCAAGTCTTCCTAACTGACTAAAAGCTCTCAACGATAACTCAGCAAGCCATTTATTTCTTTTTAATTGATAATATCTGATAAAATGTTTATTTCTTTGTTTGTTTGTTTTTGTGTGATTTTTCTCTTTAACAATAATAGCAAAGGAATGCCTTATGAAAAAGTGAGTGACATAACACTGTCAAAATCAACTCCTGAGTATGCTTAAAGAACAAGGGGAAGCCTCGATGTTCACCTGTCTTTGTGACATCAGTTCCCGAGTAGTATCTGAAGTCTATTATGTAACATAACTCTTTACATACCTTGAAAATTCTGTTTGGGCTGTCTTCCATAAGACAGAACGCTCCACTTGGCTGTTCCACACTGAGAAAAGATTCCGTGGTATCCGTTTTGCTTAGTTTGCTCAAACTCTTCACTTTCGTGAAGGCTTTCAATTTATTCAAAAAAGGTGCTGTTCTTTTTGATGAGCCTTTCACAGTCTCCCCATCTAACATACACAGGGATTCGCAGTTCACTTTTCCAGGATCTCCCAGCTGTAGAGCAGCGTCTCTGATGACTTTCCCTGTTTTTGAGCTGGGACTTGATTTCCTAAGTTTTTTGGTGGATGAAGTGGCAGGGGACGAGTGAGATTTATTAGAAATGACGGATATCTCGTCCGAATGCACCGAGTCCCGGCCGTAGTCTTTCGGGCGTCCATCCTCAAGGGGAGCATGGCTGTTGTTCCGCCGTTTAGCAGCAGGAGACTCCCGGGAATTTCTACGAGCATGTCCCGGAGAGCAGTTATTGTCTGAGAGAGCATCCTGCTTTGTTAGTTTGTATCGATCCCACAGTTTGGACCCAGACATCGTTGGAAACGAATAACTTCAGTGCTTCTTTCACTTAAATTTCAGAGTTCCAAGTTTTGCTTGTTTTTATAACATCTCACTTGGTTCGTGTTCCTCTGATATAGCCAATTGCATGAATTCCTGACGCGCACAGTTCATTAGAAGTATGTGCAAATACATAAATTAGACCGTCAAAGCTCTACAGGGAAATCATCTGATTTAACAATAACAAAAGATAAAAAGAAAGAGGCACTAAGCTTTCAAAGACTGATGTTTCATCGATTACTCAAAAGTGGTGTAGTTTAATGAGTTTACATGACCATTGGTTACTGTAGAAATTTCCAGTGCTAAATGTAAACATTTAAGTAATGAAGCAGAGGCTTAACAATAAAATTACAGGACTGTTCGATTGAAACATGAGATTGGAATCTACGATAAGCGCAACAGAGGTTCCGAAATAAAGTCTACATTTTTCACGGGAACATCACATGAAGCTAAACGTGACAACGAATTGCGTGATTCAGATCGAACTATTAAGGCTAAATGTTTGCAATCCTTTTATGGACTTCGATGAGTGCCTCTGTTGACTAAGTCGACCAAAACGATCATAGTTATATCACATCTAGGTCGTTCCACCGAACATTTGTCAAAGTAATGGTTATTAATGTTTAGTAACATTCAATTTTATTTTATATTACTTCACAGACATTATATTATTCCAGAATAAAACCCAAAAAATATAAATATTTCATTATTTCACTATTACGTTAAATCATCCAGAATCGAAAATCGTGTATTATATTTAAAGCTTCGGTACCATCGAAGCCACATTTACCTCACGTTCGTATTTCCATTACAAGTGTCTATTCTATGACTGACTCATGTTTTTCTACACAAAATGTGTAGCGCAAAAATAGCTTACTCAAAGACGATATATATAACATAGCTGTTTCTTATGACGACATTTCATTCAAGCCTCAGTTTTAAAACGGATGAGAGAGGAGAAATAATGTCTGTACATCAAGTTCATGAAACAAAATTAGAAATCCAACGCAAGGCACAATTTCCCTCTTTAAAAGAAAAACGACCATATCTTACAATCACCAGTGACGGGCTCTCCAGTGATAAGCGTCGACCTGAGATTTGATTTGCCCACACTGATATTGTATCCCATCAATGAGGCCAAACTAGCCTCTGGTGACGACAAATTACAATGGCGTTTTATCTGGCTCACGGGGCTGACTTTGACCGCAGATTCCTCCAGCGGCAGCAAATAAAGGTTTCGCTTGGCACTCGCGATAGCGCGTGACAGTGTCCCACTCCTCGGTTGATTACCCCGCGTCCATTGGTTTGCACGTGATGTCGCCATTTGATTTTGGATCCCAGAAGGTCATTGTGCAACATTACTTTGCTAAATGTAACAATCAGACTTTGTTTTTTTTTTTTTTTGGGGGGGGGGGGG
Organism: Peronia peronii; assembly: GCA_039654565.1. Classification (NCBI taxonomy): domain Eukaryota; kingdom Metazoa; phylum Mollusca; class Gastropoda; order Systellommatophora; family Onchidiidae; genus Peronia; species Peronia peronii. Next base: position 15,659 of record JBCEWB010897915.1, read on the forward strand.
GGGGGGTTTTTCAAAAGAGGCAACCTGGTTTTTTACTTT
>JBCEWB010898136.1:0-15696 GCA_039654565.1 Peronia peronii
ATCCGAAACTTTTCATAATAAAATTTATATCTCCGTGAAGCTCGTGATCTTCACTTTTTAGCGATGATGTTGTATTCTGAGTGTGAGTTAATACCTTACAGTAAGGACACATAAAACAAAAGGTAAACAATTGGCCCAGGGGCACACATTACGCTGTCCCCCAGGAGCGGCCGAGCGTGACGGGGTCAAGGCGACGAGGTTGGCCAAGCTGAGGCGGCAAACTAAGTGATCCGCTTCGAGTTGCCGTGTGACAGGCTGTGTTGTTCAATGAATGCTTCTGTCACTTTTACCCTGTAAAACCTCGGAAATACTAAACCTGAACCAAACAGCTCCTTCAGAAACTCCTCTTCCTCTTCTTCCTCTTCATCAAAATCTACGGAAATCCTCCTCTCCTCTGAATCACTCTCGTCACCATCTTCATCTGCATCTGTGGCAGAATCTTGGGCGGGAGGAACATAACGTGTAATATCATACCCTGCCAGTCCCCGCTCCAGCTTTTCATTTCTCTGGAACAAAATGCACAGAAAAATGTGCAAAATCAGACACAAAAACAAAGTACATAAAGACCGCAATTGTCTGTTTACCTGACATAAGAACAAGCATGAGATCTATACATTTCAGTTTGAGCTGAATCAAAACCAACAGTCTTACACTGAGCTGAAATTCTTGCTAGCTTCGTGAAATCTACCGAAACAGTGCTCTAAAATTATTAGGCCTACTGTAAAGATTTGGAATTTCGAATGGAAACTCTCATTTGAGCTGAAGGCTTTCACAGGCTGAGAATGCAGGAAATCTACAAATTAGGTCTTGTTATTTTATCATTTCTCTCTTATTTACAATATCTCTCTCAGTGGTACAAAATTTCCCTACAAGATGGAAAGGGATTCCTAAGACACTATAAAAATTTCACTTTGAATAAGGAATGAAGTTCCCTTTTGAAAGGGATTTCATCTTGTTCCAACCAAACAACACCCACTAATGATCAAAAGTTTACATTAAATACAATAAAATCTGCAGACTAATGATCCAGCTATAGCAATCAAAACTCAAATAAGTTTTTTCAACAGATTCCTTAAACTCAACTTCATGCTCAGTACAGATATTAGTATGACAATAAAACAGTATTACATTTCTAAAACATAATTTTGTTCAAGAACATTCTAAATAAATCTAGAAAAAAAATATTTAATTTAAAAAATGCTGTATGCACAATACCAATATCTGCTAGATGTAGTTTTTCTTTAAAATAAGCAAAGTGAAATTTTGTCAAGATTTTTCGATTTGATGTCATAAAATGCTGTACCTTCAAAATGTCCATGGTGAGACAGGACTGCCCTGTGCGCAAGGAGAACATATTCTTTACTCCAAAGAGTTCCCCTTGGTTCCCTTTATCCCCCTGGATTCCTCGGAAATATCTGCGAGCATTGCCTGTGCCAATGGCTACTTCATTCAGTTGCTGAAAACACAGAGAAATGTTGACATCTTCAACATCAGCATCAATCACAACAATTACCAAAAAGAACAGATTGCAAAAATAACAACAGCATCAACATTAATGAAAATGTACTATCTCTGTATATATTGCAATAACATGGTGATAAGAAACTACCATACTATTGTAATGTTAGTTGCAGCAGGTTCAGCTGTTCATAATAAATGGCATAAGTATTATAAAATTGTTCAAGCACAATATCAACATGAGGAAATATTGCAGATATAATATGTGCTGTAAAATTTCAAAGAAATAATCAGATGTTAAATGTACTAACAGAATTCATTTTCTTTAGCATACTTTGGCTGAAAGATATCATGGGTAGGTTCCAAAGCAACTGCAAATTATAGCTGTACATTAATACAAAACAGATTTAGGGAAGTGACCATCACTAAAATTTTACTATGTCACTGCTACATAGCTGGCCATGTCTAATATCAGACAAATAAGGGAAACAGAGAGGATGTTAAATAACACTCTCTTTGCATATCTAGGGAAAAAATAGCCAAGATGAAGTACAAGACGAAGCTGGGAAAGCGTGCAGTAGTGTCACAGATTTCTAATAGGAGCAAAGCTTAGTCATTCAATCCACTTTGAAAACAGGCGATGACAGTGACTGTCTATTGTGTGCCAATAGAAATGATGCATGCCACTCCATACCATTCAGCACACATATGAAGGAACTTTCAATTGAATTTTGCTAGCACACATTGATAAAGTCTAAGAAACAGCTGGAATAATTCAATGGCTCTTATTATGATGGAGGGTATCACCAGACATACAGATATTCTATGCCTCCTTCCCACTTAACAACTGCACAAGAAAACAGCTGCAGACTGCACTTGAGAAAAAGTTCACAACAAGGTCTTTGTTCAGACAATAGGTAGACATATAGTATGTTATATTTTTATCATAATACTTTAAAGCAAGTCATAGCGAACTGAAAGGGATGGAAACCAGTTTGTAAGCCAGTCAATTATCACAGACATCAATGCACAAACTGACCTGTTTGTAAACCTGCCTCAGATAAATGTTTTCCTCAATCGTACCAGCAGACACAAGGCGATACACTTTGACATCCCTTGTCTGACCAATACGATATGCTCTGAAGGACAAAACAAAAAAAATTATGGAACAATGTAAATCCATTAATTACCTCACTTACTTGAGAAAATTATTGATTTTATTCACTGGCAAAAGATATTACTGACAATACAACCAAACTAAAATGAACAAATATAAATATACTGAATGTTTGCACTTCATCAACATAAAAGAGACTTATGAAAACATCCTGCTCTGAATCTAGCCAACTATACCATACAAAGAAGACCTATCTCTTTCTCTTGACATTTTCGTGAAAATAACACAATATTCATTTGAATTTGAGTATCACTTGATTTTCTTCCTCATTATTGTCAAGACATGAGTCAATGTATTTCAAAATACATTTTGAAATACTGACACTAACTACAAATATAAGAGAATGAGAATCCACCAACATCCACAAATTGGTACCATCACTATATTTATATGATTATGTTCTCTTGACATCACAGAAAACTACGACTCCTACCTATCCTGAGCTTGCAGGTCATGGCTTGGATTCCAGTTGGGATCAAATATCACAACTCTGTTTGCTCCAGTCAGGTTCAGGCCCAAACCTCCAGCTCTGTCACAAGTAAGAGAAAACAAACAAGTGAAATATACTGTGTGTAAACTCACAGTAGAGAAAGACACAGGGCAAATACGAAAACAAACTGATCAATTGCATAACATGCAAATATTCTTTATCTGTTTGTAAACAAAATCTGGGTTATAAGAATAAATGTCCAATGTGCAATATTCAAATGTGATTCCTTATGCTCATGATTAAAGGCAATTTAAAAATAATTACAAATAATGATAAATAAGTACCCATTACAACTGAACAAAGAAAAACAAATAACAATAATAATAATCAAGTTCAAAAATTCATAGGAGATCAAATCTAGCTATTACAACTTCTAAAATGACTACATGTATTAATTTCCCTATGGGAAAAATAAAACACTGCTACTAAAAGAAAATATTATTTTACTTTGTGGATATCAGGCAGAGAAATATGTTCTTGTCACTGTTAAACTGGTTCACAATATCTCTGCGATGTTGACTGCTCACTTTGCCATCAATACGCCGATACTCATGACCTTCGCTGATCACATACTGCTCAATGATATCCAGAAGCTGGTCAGATAGAAATTATATTTTTTGTAAGTTTTTGTGATCAAAACTGATATTTTACTTTTATTAAACATTTTCCACCAGACTTAAATATCTTAAATAAATGACTTAGTCAATAGCACTTTAAAAACATGTATAATATTAATAACATAAGTAATCCCTGAAAACCACAGCTAAAATAATGAGGAAATTTGCTCTCTTTCCATTGACAGTCTTTGAAGAGACAAACCAAATAAATGCTGTGCATTCTCTAACATCATCAGACAGGCAATGTTTGAAATGAGTAGCACTTGTGAGGGGCCAAAAATTAAAATCATCCTAGAGTATATCACATACAACAGACCTAGAGTGTGTTTTAGTACTAAGTATCCTAAGTTTTGTAGATAGTGCTCCATGAGCTTCTGAAGTAAACATTAAGTTTACTTCCTCTCTCCAATTGTAAATTTAATGTTACGTTACATTCTACATATGTCTTTCAGCCTCCTGTGGAGGTTAGCTCGATGGTTCTTCGTTAAAAAAAATTTTTTTAAAATCCTGTCTTAAAAAATCATGTCTTCACTTTTGGAAAAAAAAAAAAAATCCTGTCTTCACTTTTGAAAAAAAAACCCTGTCTTTACTTTTAAAAAAAAAAAAAAAAATTCCTGTCTTAAAAAATCCTGCATTCACTTTTGAAAAAAAAAAAAAAATCGCCAGCAGTCTACCTATCCAGTTATTTTCCTATTCTATTTTTTTTTTTTGTTGAAGATGTGTGTTTGTTGTTTATTATTTGTTTTCTGTTCTATTTTAATATGGCCCCTATTACTATTTCTATTTGCCATATTGTTTTGACTTTTGTTGGTCCACGTTTTTATTCCTGCTACTATTCCTATCCAATTGTTCGTGGACCGTGTTAAAAGGTCCTCTCACGAGGGTCTGAGGGTGTCGCTGCGTTGTTTTGGTCACTCGTGGGCCCTTACTATTTTGTCTGGTATGTACTGGTCCCTATCGACAGACGAAAGACTACTTTGTTTCGTCTGTGTTCCCATCTCTCGAGTGATAACATGATGTATTTTACGGATCCGCATCAAGGATCGAAGAGGAACAGGTCAGATTACTCAGGTTTGCCAGTGTTCCTGTATTGACCGAAGATACTGCAATCTCATTCCCCATGGGTTTCCATGTCGGCAGGGTCTAGAGTCTCCGTCCAGAAGAGCACAGGGACTACTCGGTTTCATATACGATCATCCATCCGGAGACCCCTGGAAATTCACAGAGTTCTTTTGGTGTTCTTTTCTTTTCTACTCCCTCCTCCCTCCCCCCTACTACGTTACATTCTATATACATTTTTCAACCTCCTGGTGGAGGTTATCTCGATGGGTCTTTCTTAAAAATAAAAAACAAAAGAAAATGAAAAAAAGAAAAGAAAAAAGAAAAGAAAAAAGTCCTGTTTAAAAAAAAACAAAAAAAAAGGCTGCCTTACTTCCTTAGTCCTCTTCACTGCCAGCAGACTATCTGTCTACTCCCTACACTACTTGTTTGTCTTTGTTGTTGGTGGTATTTTACTGCTGGCATGGATTTCCTCCAATTCTACCTCCTTCCCTATCCCTCTCTCTCATTATAACCGTTTCCAAGTTATTTGTTTCTTCGTCCCCTTCCCTTAATTCTTGTTTTGGTTTTGCTATTTCGCCCCTGTTTAATTAGCTGGTCTATCTCCGACCAAGCATCCCTATTGTTGCTTCATCCTTTTTGGCGAGGATTCTTATTTTAATAGGAATAGGGGTGTACTTCCCAGAATCAAAAACAGCGATAAGAAAAAGATTAAGTGATAAAGCATCTATATATACAGCAGAAACAACAGCAAACAAAACTGCCATAGAGAATTGTAGACAAACAGAACATAAAAATCTAACGATATTAACAGACTCTATGACCAGTATCAAAGGACTAGACAGCAGGAAGAAAACAGAAAGGGAAGATATAAAAGAAGAAATACTAAAAGCTAATACAGAACTAAGGAAACAAGACAGAAGAGTAACAGTAGTATGGACACCAGCACATGTAGGAATAGACGGTAATTAGATCGTGGATATTTCATGTCAATCATTCAACAAGTATCATGATTTTCTTAATTAATACAATTTTAATGTTGGCAATGTTTGAACAATGTTGTTACTAGACACCAGGAAAAATATGATAAGGACGAAGAAATGAATATCAAGCAAATCATCCTGACCTGTTATGTGCACATAATTACACTACTGTCATCTATTACAACCATGGAAAAAGCATCATAGTGTTAGTTTACACATACCTTTGTAGAATACGAGAAAAGAAGAACTTTGTCATGGTTGGTATAAAACACAGACAAGAGACCTTGTAAAATCTGAAAGTAAAGACAACAGTTACTGGCAAAAATCATTTGATTCTTGTCGGTAATGAGTAATCCAGATACCCAATCCAGAGTGCAAAAATTTTCTCCACTGTGACATGGAACCCCCTTTTATATATATGAGTCAAAATAAGATCTTGCAAAAGAACAAAAGCAAATAAAAAGATGTGCAGTGATGGAAAATAGATCTGCTAACTTGGAATGCAAAACTGGTGAAAACTTCACTTTGTACCATCTCAAATTACTATACCACAGATATGTTAATGGAACCTACTGAGAAAGAGGATAAGGAATAAGCCACAAATCTCCTGGACAAAATCTTGAATGATGATGTAAGAGTGAATGAGTTGAATGGAGGGGCCATAGCTGAGGGGCTAGGTGTCTGCTCCTTAGCAAGAAATTTACATTGCAGATTCAAAATTTGAATCTTAATGGAGAACAGGAAAGATTAGATGATAAGAAGATTCGAAACTGCATTTTTTCAGTGACTCAATCGCCCCACGGTTTCTTGAGTAGCGAGGCCTGATGTCTAGCATTCTCGTTGAGAAGCAAGTATGTCACAGAGCTCTGGTGTGTATGGCACATATCTTAAAGAACCTTTGGTGATTAGAAATCAAATAAAAAGTATGTGGGACGCCACTGTCGGGGCAAAAAAATTCCAAAATTCCTACCCACGAAAGTTTTTCTCACGAACTGAGCATGCAAGAGAACTTGAGATAATTGCAATTTCTTAACCCGTAATTAATTTTCAGGTTTTGCCAGAATTAATTCCCTTCATGAATTTATTAAATTGGGGTATATATCAATATAGCATATAAAAAAAACACAAATCTACCACTTTTTCAAGCAACTCCTGCTAGTTTTGTTTCTTTTTCAGTCATAGAGCTTCTTAGTTTTGAAGTCGTTCCACTTATGGCCATGTAGCATGGAGTTTTTGAGGCTAACCGCAGGTCAACTAAGTGACAACTGAGTCGTCACTTCGGATAATAAGAATTAAGGCTGAAAGGCTACATGATCAAAAACAAAAAGGGGAGGGGGGGAGATGTTTGGTCCAAGGCATACTGTCAGGAAACTGTGATACATGTTGATATCTTTACATTTTCTTCCACTATTCCCCATACCTTCATCTTTCCACAATATTTTGGATCAGAGAGTGTCCGGAAGGCAGCATTTCGTGCTTGCTCCAGAAACTGTGGGTGATCTTTAAACGCTACTTCACAAACTCTTCGTGCCAGCATGGCCTGCTTTTCTTTCATGTTTTGATCAGGTATGAGCAAAGCTGTATGGTTGGCAGCCTTCAACATGAGGTGCATGTAGGAAAAAACCAGGGACCACGCTTTGGTTCCATCTGCTGCGTACTGAAAATATGACAGATAAGCATTATAACTTCATTCTCTCCATTCACTGATTCAGGTACTACCTCTCAATTTATGTAACCCAATTTCAGAGGAAAATGTAACTTGAATCTCTCTTGAGTCAAATTAAAAAGGTAGCAAAGGGTAGATCATGTTTTACATTACTGTCAAATCAGCTGCAGACATATCTGCAGTTTCATGATTAAAGCAAGATTTAAACATCAAAGAGTTTTTCTTGACACATACCAACAGACATAGGTACTGGAAGTAAACATTGAATTTATTCATACATATAAAAGCCTGCTAGTTATCAATCACCTTGTAACAACATGAGGCTCTTAGCTTTCCTTTGCGACAGTCACAAGGGTCTTCAGCCCGCAGGACCAGATCCATATCTGGGTGTGAGAGGATGGCTTTGTACACACTGACCTGAAGATCACTCAGGCGGCACATCACCACAAGATCCTCTGTAACAACAGAAAATGTTTGTATCTGACTTTCATTTTTTTTAGTTGCTGCCCTAGCTGGAAATATAAACTTATATAACAAATATAATTTGTTTTTAAACTGTTCTAATGCAAAATATTAAATGAGTGATGATTTTAATATAATGATATAATCTACCACTGGAAAGTGCTTAATATGTTGCTCACTCTTGTTCATGTTGGTGGACTATGAAAAACATGAAAATGTGCACAATAAAGTTATTTACTTTATGACTTTTAGATTTTGTGTAATGGCAATTCAATTGTCAGACATTTATACTTTCCATTTCATAGCACAACAAGATATTTGTATATATACTGAAAGGATAAACAGCAATTTATCATTCTACTAAGCATAACAAGATATAAACATATACCACATGCATAAGCAGCAATTTATCACTTTACCTTTCATGAGATAACCGCCTGCATGAGGTTGAAAGATGAAACAGAACCTTTACCTTTTGTAGGCAACTGATCTGCTATCAAGGCTTTTGTTCTCCTCAACAGCATTTTCTTTCTAACTTCTGAAAACTTGTCTTTCTCTGTCAAAGTAAATACATATTCAGTACTTAATGTAACTGTTATGATAAAGTTCCTGCAATGAATTTATTTTACTAATAACCTCTCATTACTTCTTAATCAATTGACAAATGACTATGAGATTTAGCCATCTGTGCATAACAAAAACAATGTGAGTGACTGTATGACATAACAAACTCATTACAGGTTTTACTGAGGTTATAAAAGCAACCTTCTGTTATCGAAGAAGCCTTATAAGGTATCAGGGAAAAACATTTATTCTAATGTGTTATTATTTCCTGGAATGAATTTCCTGATTTGTTTAAATATAAAATGTGTAAATATCACTGAATACTTATAATAATGTCAAACTTGACATCAAATTGGAATATAAGTCTCTAATACTTTCTTGTCAATGTTTTGATTCTGTATCTGCATTTATTTCATTTTTTGAAATTTACTTACAATCTTCAACAGACAATATTTTTAACTCTAGAACTGTGACCGAGCTTAAGTGCTATAACACCTTGCAGCACCATTGCCGAGCTTGTCAATCTGGATTGTCGGTGTTGATATTTAGCCTCAGGGTGTTTGTTTTGACTACAGAGACTCCGCCTTGGCCTTGCATTAACACAATGCAACCCTACACTGGACCAACTTAGTGACCAATATCTTCCTCTTAATCCCTCCCCTAACTCCATTCTTTCTTCATAATATATGATAACATTTGAAAGGAGCCAATGATAGGAGAAGGGGCTGTACTCACTACAACATGTCAGTTTCATGTGGGTGTCAATTCTCTCACCCCTTGTCACTCAGATCATTCCAATACCAATTTTTCATAACATCATGTCACTGCTTGGACCAAACCACTTCACATAGGAGTGTATTTATGTTATAAATGTTATGTCATAAAATCATCTCAGCGTAAACTGCAAGCTATCATCCCTTCAGCCACATGGACTTAGATCATTCTTATTAGATCAAGACATGCCAATGCCAACGACGCAGCAGTGACTGTAAAGAAAGATACAAGTATAGTCTAATGATGGCATAGAGTGACAACATAAGAGAGCTATCTGACTGGGAGAGAAGAGGTCTGTGTTATTATTCAATAAAGTATACCAAAGCAAAGAGTCTATTTGATACTCTTCTCCCACATCGTCATTTCTTTTGATTGCAAGACTTCAGAGAGGGGTTGAATGGGCCATGTAGCCTTTGATTTTTGTTCTTCTGTTCAAAGAAGATTTCATCTCTGAGTTGGAATTTCTCACTGTTTAATTAGGCAATGTTTCCTTTACCTTTTGAAGAATAGTCTACTGAGCTGCGCATGTCTATTAATAAATGATGACAATTTGACAACACTGGGGCCGATAAATCTCAAATTAGTGTGATATGGTGAGAAATATCAGTGTAGCGAGGAGCCCTTACAAATACGTGCAATGCACAGAGAGCTTTGCTGTACTAACACCACTAGTGCATGTTACAGATTAAAATCTACACCATGGAGCTTACGTTTCCGTGCAAGAGCTAGCTCCTTTTTCGTGGCATCCTGTCGTTGGCCTATTTCTATGACATCCACATATTCAGTCTGAAACTGCTCCAGTGTACCCAAGACCCGAGGCTGCGCCCTAAGATTAGAATCAATGCCAAGTGAATAGATAATAAGATAGACTTTCAGCTAGATTTGTACACTAAAATAAAAATAATGAAGGGTCGTGCAGAGAATTCACTGATGAAGACTGTAAATAAATATATTTCAGAATAAAGGAGCCATGTCTTGAAAGAGGTCACTGTTTTGAGAAATTTGAGAAACCCTTAAAAAATCATTAGAATTTAAATCATGACTGGAGCAATGAAAATAAAAAAACAAAAAAAAGCCTGTAGATCAAGTTCCTAAACCTTGTTCTAGACTTATTCAGTGCTGTCAGTTTCCTTCATATCACACACTGTTTTTGAATAGAGCTGTGCAATGCTGTGGTCATGGTCGTTATATGGCAGGGCTGGTGGGCAGAAACTATAGATTTAGCCTTGAATTTAACCTCATAACTGACAAATGCGAGAGAACCAAGAAACACAGCAACATGTGATTTTCACCAAAACTTGTAAAAAATATATAGATTGTCATACTGAAAAAAAACAACAACTATTTCCTATTCTATCTGAGGTATTCCTTATACTGTAAAAGTTAAAGGATTTCATTGATGTCAGTGCACAACTTGGCATCCTGATTCATTTTGATTAGTTTTGAAATGATATGTGTCTATAAAGCATTAAATTTTAATTTCGATGTACTATTTTTGCTGTTCATTTATCACTATAAATTACTTTAAGAGCACATTTCATTAACTAGTTCATTTCTTTTTCCTCAACAATTTGATTTTCGGGAAAGGAAGCATTGCCACTGGTAAACAATTAGTCAAAGTCCAGTCATTGTTCCTTTACTCGGAACTGATCACAATAGCAGCTTTGCTTTGAAAAAAAAATAAAATAAAAGCAGAAACATATAGCAGAAAAACCCATCTAGCATCTGTCCTTCTGTCTGTCTATTTATCTGTCTCAAGCCTGTGCTAATGACAACTAAAATTATGGTAAAAATAGATGAATAATAATGATAATAATAAATTGGGCAACTCAGTATAACACACATAATAAAATACAAACAAACAAACAAACAAAAACAAAAAAAAAGTGCCAGAAAGACTAAACGCCAAACCACATCTTCTCATACTCTCTTCATTCACTCTTTCCTTCTTTCTTTTTTTCTTTCTTTCCTACGCTCTTTCATTCTTTCTATCTCTTTCCCTCTGTCTGTGTGCTCCAGTATGTTTTTTTCTATTCTATGTCTAGTCTATAGATATACTTGAATCCCGCTTCATTCCAACGAGTGTGGGGATGCAAAAGTATTGCAATAATAATAAAAATAAAAACTCACAACTCGATATTTGTAATAATAATGATAGTAAAAATAAAACTTGGTATTTATATTAATATTAGGTCTAATAAAATACAGTTAATACATAGAATCTGGCAAATTGGTGTTACTACTACTAATAAAAATAATAATCAGGAGAGGGGGCAGCAGACGGAGGAAAGGGGAGGGGATGGGGGAGCTACCGGTCCTCAACACTCAAGCGGACACCGACATTACTGAATACTGTAGACATTATGTTAAATATGTACTTGTTATAAGCTCTGTGCTCACCATGTCTAGCTAATATTGAATGGAACAAAAACACACCCGATAAAAGTATGACAACACATAGCGTAAATGCATATTTTGCAGCCCTAGGAATACATCACTGGAAAATAAAAGAGGAATTTTTACAGTATGACATTCTATACTTTTTTCCACAATTTTTGGCAAAAACTGCATATTAGAAAGTTTCCTGGTTCTCTTGTAATAATAATAATAATAGAGTGTATTTATATAGCGTTTATCCCCGTACTGTACAGGCTCTAAGCGCTTTACAATCTATTATTATCCTGACAGACCCAAAGAAGACACTCATAAGCGGTCTCAGCTTCCTGGGAAGCATACAAGGCGGCTGCCTGTTAGGCGCTCAAATCCTTATCAATCTAACAATATCGTTCACTGGGTGGAGTCAGGAAATGTGTGTAAATTGTCTTTCTTTGTAATCATTAATAAAAGACTAAATTAAACGCTAAGTATTACAGTTCCTGCCCACCAATGTGTACCCACACTGCACGCAGCGAGCATCTGAGTGACCTCATTGCACAGCTCTATAGTAAGTCTTTCATAATTAATATGGCAAAGAGAATTATGAGACCAGCACTCATCACTACAGTCTTGGTGGCTACAAGACACATGATGAACATTGTTCATCTCAGCAGCATCTTGACACTTTAACTATGTTACATTCTATATATGTCTCTTGGCCAGTCGAAATGAGAGTAAGTCGCTGGGCTAGAACCGAGAAATTGGGCTTTGAATGTGATGAGGGGGTCAGACATCAACTTTTATTGCAGAAATCAAAAGTGCATTCATTTCTGAACATGAGAATATTGGTCTTACTATGGATTTATAAATATTTCTTCATTAAAATCGGGTCTTTTTGGGGGGTAGATATGTAGATTTATGCATTCGATCATTCATTTAAACTCGATTTTCTCCAAATTTCGATCACTGTTAGAGGGTCCCCCTTTGTTTCTTTAAACTGCAATATGTCTGGCTAGAATGGAGCTAGCTCAAAACTTTTTTCACCACCTGAAATTGTATGAAATAAGCTATTACATAATACCAAAAAACCCCTATATGGTGAAAAATTGACATACATCTCATTTTGACTGGCTGCGAGACATATGTCTTTCAACCTCCTGATGGAGGTACTTTCACCGTATAAGGAAAAATGCCACACACTGCTTAGCGTCTGGGTGATGAAGGGGCTAAGAAAATACTACCCACTTTTGAGAATTAAGTGCTACAATATAAAATCTGAAAAATGAAAATTCAGGTTGGTTATACAAACGTTTCTAAAGTACATTATACATGTGCTCTGCATTTTTCCATACCCACCAGTCTAATAAACTCCATAGTTCTGTCATGTTATTCTGTAGGGCTGTACCTGTCAATCCAAAACGACATGGTGTATTGATGATTCTCAAAGCTTGAGTTACCTGAGCTTTCAGGCCCTGTTGACAAAAAGCCAAGAATGTCAGTGATATCTGATGTAGTACATGTTCTCTCTCCCTAATTAGTCCTCTTTCTCCCGTCCTCCCTTCACCAGTTGACTGTCTTGAAAAATACATCTGCTCAGTGGAATTACATGATCAATGTTTTAGATATTTCATATGAGAAAGACAAGTATATCTCTAAACAGCAATTCTGATATACTGTGCGTGATGTCTTGAACTGTGACTTAGCAGTTGGAGAAAACTGATGGAAGTAACTTATATCTTTTGATATGTATAACTATGTTCAAGAAAGCACACTGATCATGACTTGCTCCTAATTTCTGATTTATATATCCACTAGATTTATTGAGCAAGAAAAAACGCTACTTGCTAAAGTCTGCGTCATCAGTACGGAGGAGGAGACTGCAGACGTTCAAGGAATTTTAACACGACATAGCAGCGTATACAATATTTGTGCACCGCGCCGTGGCCATGAAGACAGTTAAAAACATAGACTTCCGGTAATTGCTTTCACATTGAGCGGAAGTGCAGAGTGGTTGTGTTGGCTGCCAGAGCTGGATTTATAGATCTAGATCTCGGCTCGTTATTGCGAGTTTCACTACGGCTTTGTTTTCCTTTTGGCTAAAGATTAAGTACATGAAACATTTACATGTGATTCGTTTTCTCAAAAGACAGACATGAATGAGTTGATGAGAAAACAGTTTGTCCTCATTAGATATGGGACAAGAATCCCATTTCGATGTGCTTCAAGCTTCACAAAACGATACTTTGAAGACCGTGATGATGAGCTTCCACGCATCACCTGTCCTCGAAAACTGCTTGACCGGTTTGAAAACAAAAAGAAGAAATATTTAGTCAAACGAAAGTCAGTTCCTAAAGGCCCACTGCTTATATCTTGCAAAAGGAACAATTACAATTTTCATGGAGGTGATCATTTTGATAGATTTGATGTCCATAAACTTGTAAGCTGTGGATGGAAGAATAGCAAACGGATAGGTGATGAATTTACCTTGGTACCACATTCAAAGAATCCAAGTTTGCAAGATGAAGATGCTACTCAATCTTTTACAGAACTTGGTATCAATGAGAGACTGTGTGAGGGGCTACAGACTTTGGGTTTTGAAACACCTACTGTTATCCAAAGGCTTACAATCCCTGCCTTGTTACAAGGGAGTAATGTTATATGCGCAGCAGAAACAGGTTCAGGAAAAACTCTTGCCTATCTTCTTCCTTCAATTGAATGGATTTTAAACCAGAACCAGAATCTTGCTTCAACAGATAGGGAGAACATCAATGTCAACGCACCCAATACTGTCATCTTAACCCCAAACAGAGAACTTTCACATCAGATTATGAGTGTAGCAGAATCACTCACAGACTATGCAAATTTTATACCACACTGTCTGGCAGGCGGTGAATACATTCAAGGTGAAATGAAGACAGCACCAGTAGATCTTCTGGTCACCACTCCTGGCAGGTTTCAGAAACTTCTCAGGGCCAAACGCATTCATGGCAGAAACTTAAGCCATTTTGTGATTGATGAATCAGACACACTGCTCGATGATTCTTTTATTTCAGATTTGCAAAAGATTTTTGGACTGCTACATGTCTCACCAACAGAAGAAACCAGTGAAAATTTTCCATTTTTAGCAGGTACACAAATAGTACTTGTCAGTGCTACTATGCCCAGAAATGTGGAACAAGCTCTTCAAAATATTTTGCCAGTAGATTCAATGGTGAAAATAACAACAGAGAGTTTACATCGACTGCAACCACATGTTACGCAGAAATTTATCAGAATAAATCCTGATAGAAAGCCAGAGAGGCTGATTCAGCTCCTCAAAAGGAGTGCAGAGAAGAATGCTGCAACTCTGGTCTTTGCTAACAATGGCAAGACGTGTTATTATTTAGAGAAAATATTACAAGCAAATGACATTGATTGTCTTCGACTGAGTGGGGAGCTCAATGCAAAGGACAGGTGTGAAGTTTTCAGAAAGTTCAAAGAAGGTTATTCAGATGTACTTGTGGCTACAGACATTGCATCTCGTGGACTGGATACAACAAATGTTCAACATGTGATCAATTATGACTTTCCTAATTTCATGTCAGACTATATTCATCGTGTGGGCAGGGTTGGACGGGTTGGAGTTCAAAGTGCTGGTCATGTTACATCACTGGTGACTTACAAGTGGGATGTTGAACTGCTTTGGAAGATTGAAATTGCAGTCAGGACGGGAAAGAGACTCGACAATATAAATGCCAATATCAAGCAGTATTTCAAAAACTTAAATCTGAAAAATACTAATGATGAATTTGAAATGAGTGTGCTTGACTAATAATGTGTAAAACTGCAGCACTTTGTTTGTGTGTGTGTGTTGTTTTTCTTTTGTTCAAATTGTTATTTTATTGATTTTCACAGAATGAGTAGTTCACACGTGTAAATATGCTTTGCACGGGACTGGTATTTTAGTTGCCGCCAGCGAACGAGAGGTCACAGGGTCATTTACCTGGCATGGCACTAGTGCGCTGCTGGAGCCGAGCAGTGCTGTAACACTGATTTATTGGGTTTATTTGTCATCATATATTAGCTATTTC
>JBCEWB010898247.1:0-32980 GCA_039654565.1 Peronia peronii
GGGCGATAAACCCCAAGTTCAAGTGACAGGGTGAGAAATATCACAGAGCAACGAGGAGCCCCTAAAAACTCCCGACTGTCCTGTGACCGACAGTTAGTTCTTAGTCACACAATACAGTGAATACACCATTGTTTACATACTGAATAGGCCCACTCAAGCGTCCCGTTTGTGTGCCTGCTGGAAATACATGACGTCACGCCTGGTCTACGGTCAATTGCGGGAAACCGAGCGGTCCGAACGATCCCGTCTCTTTCATTGTTAAAATCGCAAATTAAAGAAGCCATCGGCTTCTAATTTGTATGTCAGTGGGTTTACAATAACCGTAACATTTCATTTGAGTCAAAAACAAAAAGAAACTTGACACAACAAAATGATGTTGCACTACCCCTTTAAGCATTCATAAATAGACTTATGCTTCCAGATGAAAGACACAGTTGATTGGCCTTAGTGACCGCCAACAAGTTTTGGGATTTACCATCTGGAAGTTTCTCCTCAGATTCTCAGTAACGGAAATTCGGAATGACTTGCCTTCGGTTGATATCAATATGAGTCAATTTGACACTAGCCGTACATCAGGAGTAAAAACTTATCCCAGAATTGTTTTTCCAACGTCTTAATTGCTCTCAACAGAAATTTTTCTTTGAAATTTCAGTATTCCACAGACTGGACAAACATACATTTTGTTTGACAAACTTTTGTACTAAATTTATTACGAAAAGTTTTATATGATAGTTGTATTGTCCAGTTGTTATTACTTTACACCCCAAGTTTGCTGTAGTGAGGGTAATTTTATGACCACATATTCCGCCTGTGTTCTTCAAATATACAACAAACCCCCATAAAAGGCTTATGGACCAGAAAACTGCCGAATGTATCCATCTGAAATTTGGCACACAAAGTTATTGTATAAAGATCTGTGTTTCTAGTTACATGAAAGCAAAAAAAAGCTTATTATGTTTGATGTTATTCTAGAAAAGGGCGATTATAGTTGAATGGTAAATTCACAAGGGTTTTTTATCCTAACTGTATGTTTGATAGAATGATGCAGTATGTTATTATTTCTCTGCTTTCACTAACAGAGCATCCAAAAAATAGACATATTTTCTTTGAGTAGATTCAGTTTAATCATCCAAAATATCAACATTGAGCTGCATATGCTTGCCATACATTTTGAGTCGCAAGGCAGTGTTGGGTTGTCCTACATTTAAAAAATCTCCTGGACAGCGGCACGCCGTTTACTCGTCATTGATTTTGAACTGCAAGGTTTCTTTAATGCGCGTAACATACCCCAGGACCTCCGAAATATATTTGCCTTATCTGAAAAGGCTAGATATCAGACTACCCTACCCAGAGGAGGTCAAGGGATCATTGTGTCACTGAAAAAATGCAAAATTTTCAATCTTCATGTCCTCCCATCTCCCAATAGGAGAACCCGTGAGTTGAACACATAACCTCATGATGTGAGTTTTTTTCACCATGCACCAGACGCCAAACCACATAGCCATGGTGACTTCCCCTCCTCTTTCTGGTAGTGAAAACTGGTTTTTTCTCACCTTTCCTAGTTAGATGATGTTGCCGTCCACAGATGAGAGCTAGGCACGATATCACTGAGGAAATTTTCCACAATTAGGTTCCTCCCACTTTCAAAGTATAATTGACGAATTTTGTAAGACCTATAACTGTATTCCTGCCAAAGTTCTCTTGTCTGTTTCTGAACAAGTACATTTGCTGTGTAGAGGGCAACGTTTTTCTGCATCATAGATCCAAAAGATCTTCAGCCTATATTTGTCGGGCTTGGAAGGAAGATACTGCAGAAATAAGCCCCCTTCTTGTCAAGACATCAACTGCTCATTCAGTCTGAGTTGGACTTGACATGTATTCTCTTCTTAAGTTGGCATTCAAGTCATATATTTAAAGATATAAAATTATCCCTGCATGTCTGGCAGTGTTGAATCTCAGATGATTATTGATCTGCAAAAATCTCGCTTGTATAGAGCAAGCCTTTGTCAACTGGTTACCATCTGTTTTGTTCTATATAATTACTGTTACTGCACAAGGCCATTTGTTGCCATGAACACTTTTTTGTTGTTCATATATGTCATGATCCTCATAATGCCAGCATGTTTATGGTTATAGGTGGCATTTTTATGTATATAAATCTACTGGATTGATGACTTATCTGACAGGTGTCTAAGATTTTATTTGCTGGTGTTGATGTTGGTTGGGGCAGCAGTTTTAGACCACACTGTTCCATCTTTGACTTTTCAAATCCCATGGATATCATTGATCATGTTGGTGCTCCCTAAAGTTGGATCTTCCTGTGTGCATGCAAACAAACACTCACTCAAAGACCAAACTTTATAAATACATCATAAATGCATGGTATTGAAACATACGGTAGACCATATGGCAAGCTGCATGAATACCTATATTCCTTTTTTCACAGATTCCTTTCACTAGCTATGGCTATCAAATTTCTACACTCTTTGCATTACTTTTTGTGACTTTTAGGGTAACTAACTATTCAGTCGTGCTAGGTGTAATACAGCCGTAATTGTGCTGATGCACCGTTAAATCCCAAGACATCCCTGCGGTGGCCCAGGGTATATAAGGAGGTTCTCTGCTTCCACCTGCAGGCAGTGAAAGCCCACCATTGGTGGGATGTCTCCCATGGAATGCCATTTTCACTGTTCCAGGGGTGACATCTCTTCTCTCTCATTGCTCCTGTCTTCTGTCCCGGTCTCTTTCCTACTTTATCATCCTTTTTGACGTGTAAACGTATTTTACCCTGTGCGGCACAATATAGCCATGATTGTGCTGATGTACCGTTAAACCACAACACAAACAAACAAAACCCAACACAATAACAAGAACATGTTGATAGGATTGTGTTCGTGATAGCCTGCAGGGTAGACAGTGCTGATTTTATTTAAATATGCATGAAGAAAGAAGATGTACTTTATTCGCTCAGCAGAGTGATGACAGTTGTCATTTTTTTCTTTTTCCTATCAACATTTTCAAGCTCTTAAACTTGGGATCAAGATTGTCTATGCTTATATTGTACATTGGTGAGAGACAAATATCATAGGGAATTTTAGAGTTTCAAAATTTTGCTCTGACAGTGCTAATATCTCTAATGTCTAACAAATGCATGGAACCTCATGCTTTTGTACCCTATCCAAGAAGTTTAAGCAAAGGGAGTGGGGGGGGGGGGGGTGTGCAGGTCCTGGGAGTGATTTCTTCAATGGTTGAACTTGGTACTTTTTGATCTTCAAATTTGGATTAAATTAGAGGCAAGTGTGGACAAAAATTTTGTTTTGTATCTGGTTGCTATGACAGTGCTGCCATCTTGGATTTTGTAATTTGAAAATTGGCTATTTTCAAAAGCCAAACGCTCCTAGAGTATTCAGTATAGTCATTTTGAATTTAGCTCAGTGATAGAATGGCTCTATATCTATACTATAAAATTGCAAGAAAACCCACAATAGGCTTATGGACCCGAAAACTGCTGAATGGATCCATCTGAAATTTGGCACACAACATTGTTGCATATGGATCTGTGTTTCTATGTACATAAACCCGAAAAAAAGCTTATTATCTTTGACTTTATTCTACAAATGTGGTAATAATTGAATAATAAACTCATGAAGGTGCTTGATCTGAATTGTACGTTCAATAGTATGATACTTTCAAAATACTTTTCTTTGAGTAACATTCAGTTTAATCAACTAAAATATCAGCATTGAGGTGCACATGCTTTGCCATACACTTTAAGTCGCAGGACTATATGTAAAAAATCTCCCATGGAGGCCGTGGATTCTCTTCTAGTAGAAAATAAGATGCATTTGTTTTTTGGTCACATGCCATACAACTTTTGTCATAAATTTTTTAAATATGTTGGTTGACGGATTTATATATATATGTATTTCTCAATTTCGGCTAAATATCCAATTTTCCTTCAAAAACATGAATAAAATGTAGAAAAAGGGATACATATTATTGGAACACATTATATGAAGAACTTATATTGAAAAGTGAAGTCCACTTGTTCAGAAATGAAAATGCCCTAGGGAAAAAAAGTGAAAAAGACATACATTTTGAGAAAATCACAACTGAATAATCATAATCCCTCAGTACGGCCTCTTTTTGGTGTAGTGTTGATGCTGTTCTGAGCATGAGGTAGATGTTTCTGGCTCCAGCTGGTAATTTTCCATATCGGAAGAGGTCAAAGTGTCAAATAACAAAACCCAGTTTTGATATTTTGATCATAAAACTCCATTTCCAGGACCCGCCCCTTCCCCCAATCATTCGACAAAGACATCCCATATGGAATAATGTCAGAGGCTTCATAGTCATTTTAGTTTGCCAGTTTCAACTAAATTATCTTCAGGTTAAATAAAAAACTGAACATAATGAAGCATATCTTTGAAAAACTGTACGTGGGGGTGAAGAATCAACAGTTCTTTCATCTTCAAATTCACACAGAATTCAAATAAATCTTTGCTGAAGAATTCTTGATTTAAATGCGTACATTTTGAAAATTCCTTTTGGATCCTTTATGACAGATTTGACAAGTTTTTGTAATTGAGACAAGGTTCAGAAACAATGCTCCAGCAGTAAGAGAGGTAAACTTCAGTCCATGTGGAGAAAATTAATCTTTGTAATTTTCTCCTCCAGTTGCCAGCTGAATAATTACCCAGCAATAATCTCCAATGGGTGTATACAGCAGCAGTTTTGTCATTGAGCCTAAGTCTGATGTGGCTGTCTCGGGATTTTCTCATCCCTCTAAACCAAACTGGATCACGGCCCATGCAGTCTCAACAGAATGTAAGTGTCATTAAAAATACATCCAATTTCATTGCATTAACCCTTGACTGCAACGCAAAATTTCTGTCCTCCTGCTAAGAAAATTTCACAAAATGGGCAGAATTACCAGTGGACTATAACACGATTTCATTTCTGTCAAGATAAAAACTCCTTCACTGCTCTGTCGATGTACAATGTACATCATCACATGACTGGGGTCAGATGTGCTATTGACATATGGCATATGTCTCCATAAAACTGTGTCTTACGGTGACATATGCTGTGTGTCAATAGCGCATTGAACCCTAGTCATATTCAGACATATGTGGTATGTCAAGAGAGCAGTGAAGGGATTAAAAATACATCTAATTTCATTGCATTAAATTACAATCAGCTGAGTCTATTTTCTAAGATTCCTTAGATTGGCCTCACTGATATGATATCTGCCAGGTTGTGGGCAGATGTTAAGACCAGATATCCAATATCTATTACTGGGCACATAACTCAATAACATTAAAATATCTTCTGAATCCAGAATGAAAGAGCTTGTCTTTCATTGCAGTGGCAAATGATCAAGCATATGCTGATTAAAATGTATGTTTTGGTATTGATCAAACAGCACTGAAGAAACAGTGTCTTATATGACCTAAACAAATATCAGTATTTGCCAACACTAACATATTTGTGTTCTGGACTGAACAGGTTTATACTAGCTAATTATGGTATGGCTAGGACTGAAAATTTTAGCTTGGATATGTAGTCATCACAGATTCATAGCAACACCAAATTCTATTTTGTTACATTGTATGTATAGCAGGATGTGATCATTCTTTTCATGGTGTTGTTTTTGCATGAGTGAGCGATTACATATGATTTCTACTGTCATATGGATGTCTTGAACCTTTAAATGCTGACCCGATTAAAATATTTAAAGTGAGAAAATTGAGAGTCTCCTTGGAAAGTTAAGTACTTGTTGTGATTATCATGAATCTAATAATAGAAATTATACAGCCTCTCTAGACCGATAAACCACTTTTATCTGATAAAGGATGCTGAATTCTGTCATTTGTTACCAGGATTTAGCATAGTCATGGAGAGTGTTGATTTAATTCTTTATCACAACTTTGAGCACCTAAATTTTTGATTGCCTGGTCTCCTTCTCAAGATTATGGAGAATGTTATCAGATGTGCAGTGATTATTTATCTGTCTAACCAAACTGTGCCATCGCCCTGTTCTGTGATAATGATTTAAAAATTGCTTTGTTTATTGAGACTGCCCTGCAAACATTTAAACTAATTTAAATGCCCAGTTGGTTAAGTAGGAGCATAGGCAAGATGTTGATGAGTTTTAAGACTCACTCTGTTCCTCCTGTGGTAGGTCCACTATCAGTTCTTTGCTGGCAACAGTAACTGGCTCAGAAGTGAGAGAGGGAGAGCTGGGACAGACAGACAGACAGACAGACTGACAAGCAGAAACAAACCAGACAGTGAGAGAAACAGACAGACAGATATCTGCTGCTACAATTTCTTTTTGTCTTTAATATGGGTTTGTTATTCTGTTGAAGACTCAGACACCTTCATCTTTTTAGAAACTGTCCCCTATCTGTCCTCTAGAAACAGCAATAAACAGCTAGTTATGTGTAAACCAAAGCACAGCAAGACCTGGTTTGATAATGCCAAAGAATGGACCCAGTCAAACTGTCACTGTCATCACATTGCTGAGAACAGCAGAAGACCATAAGTTGTGGAGATCCTTGACTTACATCTCTTGATGATGATGATGCTCATCCGCTTGGTTTTAATAGTTCACTTTGTTGCTGTCTAGTTAAGTTGTGCACTCTGTGACAGATTAAAGACAACAGTGATAACCGTAAACAGTTCATTTTATTTTAGGATCAGCGGTGGTGTCAAAGTCTGATATAATCTCTTTTTTTCTTGCCTGATTCAGTGAGCATTGCGGAAGTGGAGCGATTATGGCTCAGATTTCAGCAGATGGGAGCCAGTCAAGATGGTGTTCTGACTCAGGAGGTTCTTGCATCACCCAGTTTGTCATCGGATGTTTTTGTGAAAAATGTGAGGTTTACTATTGTATTTGTCACAGGTGATGATAAATGTAGATATTGACTCTGCAGTGTGAGAAACAGAGAGAGAGAGATCTTGACAGACAGAAAGTCATATAGATGGATAGACAGAAATATGGCCAGACAGATTGGCAGATGGATGCATAGATATCTAGATAGACAGATGGACAAATGGATGGATGGATAGACAGAAGGGAGACAGACAGGTAAATGGATGTATGTATGGATGGATAGATGGATGGATGGATGGATGGATAGATGGATGGATGGATGGATGGATAGATGGATAGGATGGATGGATGGGTAGATTAATGGTTGGATAGAAAGATTGATGGACATGGATGGATGGATGGATGAATGGACAAGTAAGTAGATGGACAGGCAGATAGCCAACCAGCCAGCCAGCCAGACAGAATGACAAGCAGAAAGACAAACAGAAAGACAGACAGGTAAATAGACAGATAGATAGAGAGGATAGGCAGGCAGGCAACGGGCAAGCAGACAGATAGGGAGGTAGGCAAGCAGGCAGGCATGCAGACTGATAGGATATGCATGTGTGTTTATGTGGTATGGTATAACTACATAGTACTTGTTGTTTCTGGAACATTATTTTAGATGCATGTTTGTTATTTACTTGATTTAATTTCCTGATTTTAAGAAGCGTCCACTATAGTGATAATTTATTATGTCTCTTGGGCAGTTATAATCTGTGTAAGCAATGGTAGGTGACATACCTATATTGCTATTAATGGACAAGTGTGCCATCAGTGTAAGATAGGGCAGCTGAGGACCTGACAAGGTCAATGTCAAAGGTAGTCTGATCCAGGATCTTCCTTAAGCTCGTGAAAGGGTATTCAACACAACTATTTCAACAAGTTGAACAATCATAACAATGGCTTGTGATGACAAGTCAATCAAATAGTAATGGAGATGTTCAGCTTTTATTTTTCACTTTTTGACACCTTGAAATCAATCTCTTCACTTATTTGTTTGCATCTCACTGTTCTATAGTCTACTTTTATGAGTCAAGGTGATGATTAAAGGTGATATGCAGGGTCAAATCTACTTGTGTGAGATAGCTTAGGTCACTCAGACCCCTTAGGTAATCTAATGATAGTTGAAAAACATGTATCTGTAACTTCACTGCACTCTATAGCCAGTGGTCTTTTTCATGTATTGTTTTATCAGTCAAAATAGTGTTGAATAGTCAACTGACTGGTGAAAAATAATGGATGCTCAAGGTTTTCTTCTAGCTTTGAAAATAGGGAAAAAGAAAGGAATATAAAAATAATTGCTTGAAATCAACAAATTTGTCTTATTTTCTAAATTTTACCCAATGCTGTTCCCCTGTCTGCGTGAAATGAACAGAAAATACATGTAGTCTGAAGCAAAATTTTCTTGAAATCCTTTCCTATGGAGACAGATAGAAGGTAAAATGCATAACGATTTTCTCAGGAGAACTCATAATAATTAAAATTTATGTCATGAATATATTTCTTCACTTTTTCAAAGAGTTTCTCATTTGTTAGTCATCTTCACAACGCACAGATTTTTTTAAAGCACACTTGCATAATTATGACCAAAACAAGGAACTCTGAGCTTGTGCAGAAGTAATTTAAAAATCTCTTTCATTTTGCCCCATTATTTGGTCAACTCCTGCATCATTCTATTCCTTGCATGCCACTAAACTGTGATTCAAGAGTGGAAAATTCAAATCATTTCAGTTGTAAGCAAATAGCTGTGTATATTTATCAAATATCTACATGGCCACAATGAATACGAACTACAAGAAAATAAGCAGAAATAACAAGATTTTCCTCTCATAAATCAGCTTTTTTTGAATCTCTTGCTAAATTGGATCATCTAGCCCAGGGGTTCCCAACTGGTGGGTTGCGACCCCAAGGGGGTCACGGAGCCTGGGCAAGGAGGTCCTGTAGCCTTGCAAGAAGTGACTTGGGATAAAATTAATTTCAGCTCATCAGTTACATTTTTTATGCACTTAGATATTTTTTGTTTTTGTTTCAAAGTTTTTTTCCCTCTCCGTCACAGAAAATAAAATGTAAATGAACGTGCTGATTGTAGGGGATCGCATGGGTTTCATGCTTTTCGGTAGGGGGTTGCGAGTGTAAAAACATCTGGATTGATCTAGTCTGTCTTGCCAATGATTTCAACCACACTTTCCAGCCTTTTTTTTTTTTCAATTGCATGTGGCTCTGTGCATTTTACTTGTCAGACTTTTTGTCAACAGTAGTAAACCAATTTGTATCTTCTCTCTATGTGTGCCTCTTGCTCATTTGCACTGTGCTGTCCCTGTGGTGATGTGCTCCATCATTCACCTTAATGAGATAACCTCCTGCTGAAAGTTGAAAAGTGAATTAAATATCGTTCACCCTCTTATCAATGAGGATGTGGTCTGACATTGCCTGATTTTGTTTTCTGAAATCTCTCAGCTTCTTCAAGGATATCTCCACTGGTTTTCTTTGATGTCCATGCAATTCTCGACATGGGGATGATAGGAAATTATTTGCAGTACTCATATCTAACCGTCCTGAGCCCTCCATAATGTTCTAACTCCAAAAGTGTCATGAAACCAGTCTGGTCAAAGACTCTTGCACTATACTCTGTGTTGAAATTGTTTTCACGCAAAATGCAATATAATAAGAAAGTATCCAACTTATGTTAAATCATATTACAAATATAACCCTTTGATTGCTCATTTTTAATGTATGTGCATATCCAAATAGGCACTTAAATTTGCAGTTGGGGCTTGTAAGTTACAGATTTGCAAATTTAGGTGCCTATGTGGATTGCACATAAATTAAAAGTGACCACTTAAAGAGCTAATGAGATGAGAAAATAACAGTTATATACTCATGACCAGAGAAATTTGAAGATTTAAAGCCAAATTAATTGTTCAAGTACCTATTCAAAGCCATGATCTTGATCTCAGGCACTCAACCTGAAAGCCACGATTGTAGCCTTGCCACTCGTGAAATTAAGCATGACCTTATTATCATGAAAAATTTGGCACTTCAACAGTTTCTGCTGACACAATTAGTATTAGGATTTTAACAAGCTAAAGTGAGGTCAGCTGTAAAGACTGCCAATTATTTGTTGTGAAATCTAAGATATCTGCCTCTATCTAGGACAGATGAAAGGCTGTAGCAGATACATGAATATTATCGAGCTTCCATAATAATGTCCTGATGCGGAAAATCTCTGGTTTCCTTGTCTGTCACTCCATTCAGTGTTTTGAAATTTGTCCTACATATATATGTTGCTTCAGACTGTAGAGGATTTAGAAAAACTAGCCTACAGATTTCCAGCTCAATCTGTTTGAGTTTTGAAATGAAAATGCTATTTTTTGGTGTTTTCTTGTTGTTGTTGTTCTTGCTTTGTAATAATAGTAGTGTCTTCCAGAATTATAGGGGAAATATCTGCTCATTGACAATTTTACAGTAAAATTCCGTGAACACTTTCATCAGCTGTTGTTTTTTTGTTTGTTATGGTTGTGTTTTCACTTCACTGTACAATTTTTAGATTCTGAAGTATTTCAAGAGCTCAGATAGCAAAGTTTCATTTGAAACTTTCCTGAGGGCACTCAAGTGGTGTGAAAGTCAGGAACTGCAAGTGAAAGCCAGAGGTTTGTAGTATTACTGTTTCTGTTGGTGAAAAGTGGGGAATAAGTTACATTTTATTTCTCCTTGAAAGGAAATTTCTCTGACACTTAATTGATAGAATGCTGTAATGCAATACCTTCAGAGATAAAGGTACACACAAATATTCATAGACACATAAGAGATGCATGTATCTTATATATTATCACACATATATGTATCCCCAGTAGTATGAAAACCAAGGATTCTTTATAAATAATAGTGTTACAGCTTGAAAGATATTTACAGGATTCATTTATAAATGACGCTTCTTTGTCAGAAGCGTTAGTATTAAAATTCTTTTATTTTATTTCATTTAGGAATGGAAAAATTCATTCATATGTTTTGCATGGTATGGAAAATAGTTAAACCAAAATAGGATCAGTTGTAAAATTGACAGCTGTTCAATGTTACCCAAGTAACATTTGTGTGATCTGATGTAAGACTTCGCCATGTGCCAATAGAAATAATGGCATATGACATACTCTTACACTGAAATCTGGACTTTGCTCTCTGAGGGATTTTTCTAAAAAAACAAGGCCACAAATTATCCTGTGCTTCTTGCATCAGTTAGGCCTATATTATAGAATCTAACCCTTAAATGTGACGCATTGGGACCTTTTGATGACTAAAGTACTGCATGCTATTTCAAGATATAATAATTTTAAGTTGAAGGGATCAGAATAAGGCATTTTTTTTTCATAGATTAATTCTATCTCCGTAAATGATTTCTATCGAGTGACAATGAAATAACGCTGAAAACATTTATTTTATGGGCGTTTTTATTATATCTTGAACAACAGCAATCTGGTAAAAAGTGTTTTTGATGTCAAGGGAAACCCCCAAAAGTGATTCCTGATGTACTAAATTTGTCCTGAACTTAAAGGACCTGCCCATTCAGTGACATAAGAATGTGTAAGGTTGACCTAGTTACTGGTGAATCCCTTTGTAAACTGAGCCTAATGATTGGTTGCAGCCATTGACAATGCCAAACTCCTAAATCACCACAGCAAGCTACTTCGAATTCACACATATTCATGATAAAATTTCAGAAAACATATGTGCAAAATTTCATTGCTGTAAATTAATTCTGACATACTTGTTGCTAAGAAGATTTGTTGTTCAACTTTAACAGTGATTTTCTCAAAATTTTAAATTTCAAGCTCCAGGGGAGTTTCTCATTTCAACTGACCCCGACTCGCCCGGCATGCAGATCTTACAGCTGTCAAATATACCAGATTAAAGGCCAGAAAGCATTCTTTCAAATGATATCAAAAACACCAATTTGACCCAGGTGTACCCTTACCACCAAACCATCACATTGGGCTACAAATGTGAAAGTATGAAATTATGAACATGTGGTGGGCCACACAGTGGACCATATGTTTACATATCCTTTTTTGTAGTTTCCCTTTACAATCGTTAATGATCCAGTTTATATATATCCTTTGACATAGCTTTCAACTTGGAAACATATTCTACCATGCTGGGCACAATATAGCCATGATTGTGCTGATGTACCATTGAATCCCAACTGAACCATCAATTTGCTTTAGACATATCAAGTAACTTTTGATTTAGATAAGTAAGGTCAGCACATAGATAAATAATCCTATTCCTCAAGTATTGTGTAATATTACTGAAAACCTGTAGAAGCAATGACACTTTGACAGTGAGGCAAAATAATTTTTGGGATCTAATATTCATTGGAATGAGAAGAGTTCTAATATAACTGAGCATAAATATGTGTGTTCGGTGAGACTGTTTAAGTACAAAATGCATGATATTCTCAGCAAGGATTCCTTTGAGATAGTCATTATAGTTGAAAGGACAGTGAAACTAGACTGAATAAATCGTGGAGGACTCGAGAAGCATGTCAGAATATGAAGAATACTAATGAAAAATTGCACATCTTATTAGTCCCACCCTGATGTATTATATATGTGATCCAAGCCATCTTTTTTCAAGAAAAGTCAAATGTTTCTCAATATATATATTACAGTATTAAATAATCTCCTGATTTATTTTTTTGTGGCCATATCTTTCAGTTACAATTCTAAATGGATGAGCATTTAGTTCAGTTAAATTATTCCATTGCAGTGGTAGAGATTGATCAAATTGTGCTCATTAGATTTCATCAGAATGTAGACAAATAAACCTTCACATTTTTGTGTATTTATTGTGGTGTCTCTTTTTCTACTTTCAGCCATTTTCCAGATGCTCAATAATGGCAGTCCAATTCCCAAGGAAATTTTCCAGAAAATTTTACGACGCATCTACTCAGATGATAGTGATGTAATGTGGAACTTTCTCTTATCTCTTATCTGTTTTTTGCTTTGTTTGTTTTAGACTTAGAAATACACAAAGGCTTAGATTGTATCAGATAAATCTATTCCATATTTCTTGTAAGGATCCATTTGGACAGAATTTTCCATATGGATAGATAGAGAGAGTTGATAATTGAATATGATTTTACTTTGTGGAAATTTCTTGATAACCTTGTGGAAAGACATACTACATCAGTAATATTCTTTTTTCAATGGAAATTTCACTAAATAATATATGGATCATATAGCATAGGAATGTTTTATCTTTTCATGAAAAGAAGGATTTGGGTAAGATTTATTATGATGAAAGACAATTAAAGCCCTGAGAATGAAAAATACCTCATTTACATGGAAAATACCTTAGATAAATTTCATATATTTTGAGCCCAAATGAATTGAAAAAAAAAAAGAAGACGAATATAAAATCAGTGACAGATTAGTGCTCAAAATTTAAAGTGCAAGCATCTGAAAAGACGACATGACAGTGGATTTACTGGAACAGCATATAATCTCAGAAAAAAAAAAAAAAAAGAAAGAAGACAAACATTTTTTTTTTTTTTTGGATAAATTCTGTCAGAGTGGACAACTACTTTTTATTCTAGTTAAATTCTATCAAAGTGGACTACTTTTCATTCTAGAGGATCCTCAGTTTGTAGTGGACAATATTTCAATATTAACAAAAATGAAAATGAGAGGAAGTCAGTAAGTTCAATCTATCAAAATGATGACTTTTTGTGTCTTCATATAGGACTAAGTTTTGTCAGAACAGATATGTTGTCCTAGTTCTAAAGATAAAAGGCATTGAATATAACTTTGTGAAATTCCTCTCACATGAATTAATGGGGATTGTTTGTCACTGACCCGATTACCTCCTGTGTCAGACATAAACACTGTTTAACAAACATTGTAAAGAAGGCAAAAATCACTTTTCTTCTGTTTATTTTAAAGATGAATCACAGAAAATTTAGACAAATTACTTCAAGAAGTAGAAAATGTTCCTTATACACCAGCAATTTTTCAGAATTTGACCTGGTGTACATTTCAAACAAAGAGTGCAAAAGAGATTGTTTCCTTCTTTTTTTAAGTTTGTTCAACTGTGCTTCTTTCCCAGCAAAGTAGTAAAATTGGTGAAAAAATATCCCCAGTTAGGCATTGCAAAGTCAGATCTTCGTTTCTAGAGAAGACGATTAAGATAATTCTCCTGCAAGTTTAAATGTTTTTCAAATTTTCCTCTTCAGGAAGAAATCCAGCGAATTACAAGTATATTCTTTAGAGCAGTGGATATGTCCAAGAAAGGTGAGAATAGGAGTTGAGTTATGCACAGAGCCTGACACTTTCTAACAAGAACACGCAAACATGATACTGTGGTCCAATAGATTTTGTGTGTGAGTGCTAGATTTATCAACATTACAAATCATCGCTCCTGTACCCTTTAAAAAAACGTTCTTATTGAAAAGTAGACCAGTTAAATTCAGTCCTTTTACCTTTCCTTGCCCTTTTCCTCAGTTATTGTCCCTTTGTCAGTCGTGCTTATTTTAGCCCTGCACTCGTTTTCTCCTGGGTCATATCTTAGATTTGCTCCTGCACATCACATGGTCATAGCTCACCTCACAACCTCTCATGTTATCTCTTGATAAGAGAGAGAGAGACACAAGAGAGAGAGAGATTTGAGTGCATACCAAAAAGACAAGCTCCTTGCCATTTAAAGTTCTCAGGGTTCTTTTTCCATGTCACACCTTAGACAGTTGAATTAAGTGTACGTTACAGTAAGTCTGCCAGGGAAAATGATTTTCTCCTGTAACTGCATTGAAACATCCTACTTCACCCTCAGTCATAATTGCCTGTTACTGTCTGTCCTTTTGTCTGGACGTCTGAGCATAAAGTTGCCACAGATGACCTTGCAACTAGATCTAATTCCCTTTGTCCCTCTCTCTTCTCTGACTCACAGCTCAAGGTGTTGCTCAACTTGAGGCTTATCCAGCCAGGGATATCGTCCTCTCATCTCTGTTTGCCTCTCCTACCGTGCCTTCCACTGTGTCTTGCAGAATTGTCTTGGCTAATTCTGATGATCTTTGAACATGCCCAAACCAGTTCAGTTAAGTCATGATTTGTGTAAAACCCATTTTGACAATTACCAATAGTTTGTGGTAGGCCTATATTCCCATTGCTTTACGAACTTGTTCTTTCAATTTTTTGCTGTGACTCTGACCCTAGCATATAAGTTGACTCAAGCATAGTCAAGAGAGCTCTTCATACTTTGGCGAGCCACCCCATCATCACATTTAGCACCTGAATTTATGTCAATCCAGATTATTTACAATGAAGCCAGTGTCCACAGAGTTAAAAGAGATCGTGTGAATCTTTTGGGGTTTCAGGTCAGTTAGATGAGAGCAGCTTTGTCCATGCAGTGCTGGGCCTGCCCAGGGCACAAACACAGCACATCCTGAACTTCCACATCCTGCCAGAACAGATGAGAGAGAATGTGCACAAAAATCTGCCTGAGGTAAGGGAATGCCTAGCTAGACAAACTGAGTACCAGTGCATGATACCAAATATTTATTTATTTATGTATTTATTTGTTGTGTTCTGGTTTCTGCCATATTTACAGTCTTGTGCTGTCCATTCTTTTACTGACCTCCAAAAAGAACAAAAATATAAATATAGTGTACATGTCAAAATACTTGAATCTGATTGCTGAACACTGTTTGCAATTCACCCCATATCTTTACCCAAGGCCACCTTCAGCAGGTGTAAAATTCTTTTAGTGATAGTGCTATCAATAATACATGTATGTACTTGAAATTGGTGGAGATTTTCACTCAGGTTTTCTTTATGCCCAAGCCACTATTAGCAGGGTCTAAACCCAAGCGCACATACAATTTGGCAAGGTGGGGCGTGGGGATTGGTGCTGACACCACTTCCCATCCGTGATTTGCGTTATGACATGGTGGGCCATTTGGTGGCCGAACTGTTACTGCTTGTTAGGTCATCCAACCCTCCTGTCCTGCCAAGTCTCCCCCCCACCCCCCCCCCCCTGCTCGTTCTGAGTTTTTGTTGATCTGTGTAGCGCAACTGATGTGCGCATTGTTTTTGCGCAATTTTTGTATTGTGTATTTTCTCTGCATGCAACATTATAGTCAGATTAACTTTCACGCGTTATATGCTTACCTCCACTCCACTGCTAGTCGAGAGGTAGGCTAGATCTAGATCTAGATTACACACATTCGTTCCATTGTGTCCATGTATAGTCTTGTTTTTTTTTGTTTTTTTCATCCATGTCTTACGACAAGTGATTCACTTCAATGTAAACAAAATGCAAAGCACAAGACTCTTCTCTCATTCTTTTGTTCTCTCTCTCTCTCTCTCTCTCTCTCTCTCACATTCTCTTTCCCATTTGCCTGCATTGAGTTCTGGCCTGACTTCAAGGCGCCAATAAGTCAAGACTGTGCTTTCTTTTCAACTTCAAAATCTCGTTTAAAGAACATTTAAAACTATGCCCGTTATTAATTTAAAAAGTACTAACCTGACAACACATCACAACAGCAACACAAAATAATTCGAACCTATGCAAATTTAAAGACTTTTGTTGGAATCAGGAAGGTCGCTGCCAGCCTGGTGCCAAAATTTTTACCGCACTGCGCTATCCTGAAATCCACCATTTATGGTGCGTTGGCTCACCAAGCATGTTGTCTGACCCAATTTGCGTTGGTCATGGGGAAAGTGTATGTTCCATTACTGGCCGGCACCAGTTGTGGTGGATTGGGTTTGATGCCAGATTATATGTGCGCAGACTCTAAGAATGGTTTTGAGTGAGTGATGGTGCTATGAATAATACATGTAACTGAGGTTGGTGGAGATTTTCACCTAGACTTTCTTTACCCCTTTCACTTTCAAGCAGGTCTAAAAATCTTTTTGAGTGATGGTGCTATTAATATTTGTCCTTGAGATTGGTTGAAGTATTTTGCTCAGCTCCTTTTAGCCGGGGTATATAAGTAGGTTTTTTGTTCCCACCTGCCAGCGGTGAAAGCCCACCGTCAGAGGGATGTCTCCCACAGAATGCCATCCTTGACATTCCAGGGGTGACATCTCTTCTCTCTCTCCTTGCTCCTGTCTTTGGTTCCGCTCTCTTTCCTCTCTTCTTCTTGACTTGTAAACATATCTTATCCTGTACGGCACAATATAGCTGTGATTGTGCTGATGTGCCATTTATCCCCAACACAAACAAACAAACAAACAAACCCATCACCTCATGACACAGAAACCTCTGATAGATGCAGTTACACTATCAGCATCAGCAAGTATTTGCAACAGATTTGTTCTGATCAAATAAAACACTGGAAATCCCTATGTCAATTTTTAGCAAGAGGGTACAAACACTCCAAACTACTCACAAGTTTTCACTTTTCAGTTTGACCCTATTATGGTGGGTAGAAATATATGACTAAAACTCTTCGCTGTGAGCCTATTGAACCTAGATGCCCTTTAAATAATAGTTGTGGTGACCTACTTTCGGTGTCAGATTTTTCCCAAAATCTTGTGTTCTTCTATTGTTGTGGGATTTCATGGTGGAATGTAACACACGTAAATGAATGTTCTATTTTTAGCAATAGGTACAAAGACTCCTCCGGGGATTTACAGGTCTGTGCTTAGTTGAATATGAGCTATTATGGAGCTTTGACTTCCATCATGGACATGTAAATCTCATTTGAAAACCTTTGGGTCAGTCCCAAGTATTGATCCAAGGAAAGCACTGGTCAGGAGTGCTGATAAAGTAGCCTCGTGTGCAGGAAATCTCCACGTCATCATTCATGCTCTTGCTTTGTGATAATATCGATACGAATACTTTATTTATCCATAAGGAAATATATCTTAACTGGTGCCGAAAAATTCAGACAGAAGATTTGAAGAATACAGTACAAGCATACATTTGATAATTTTTTATGATTTATACCTACATACCTCCATGTGCATGTATACCTACACAGACACACACACACACACCCATGCACATGCAGACATACATACATACATACCTACATACATACAAAACTTCATACATATACATGATAATGATATAATGTACTTACATATGCACATGAGATAAGTTAAGGTCAAATAAATATAGGTTGAGATGAGACAAGATAAAATAAGATACGATAAGATAAGACGAACTTTATTTGCCTTGAAGAGGAAACTCCTTTCACAGTTGATAAGACACAATTTTCATGTAGCAGACAGTCGAACTCACATGCCTATAGTCTTGTATGTCATGAATAGCATCAGAACAAGGCAGACTCAAGAAAAAAACTGCAGCAATTTGATGAGTGCATTTCTGATGGCAGAAATTCATTTCTGTAACATTCCTAGTTAGTTGGCACATATAAGTTATCACAAATATTTCCTGCTTTTGAAATATTTCAATTCTTTCTATCTTTCTGTCTTTTTCTATCCTTATGGATTATTTATTTCTCATCTATCGCCTGATCTCTTAGTAAATGTCCTTTTTGTCTTTCTTTGTCTGTCTTTATGTACTATTTATTACCCATCGATTGCCTAATCTCT
Organism: Peronia peronii; assembly: GCA_039654565.1. NCBI lineage: Eukaryota > Metazoa > Mollusca > Gastropoda > Systellommatophora > Onchidiidae > Peronia > Peronia peronii. Next base: position 18,433 of record JBCEWB010898247.1, read on the forward strand.
TAGTAAATGTCCCTTCTATCTTTCTTTTTCTGTCCTTATGTACTGTTTATTATCCATCTGTCACCTAATCTCCTAGTGAATGTCCTTTCTATCTTTCTTTTTCTGTCCTTCTTATGTACTGTTTATTACCCATCTATCCCTTAAACTCTTGGAGAATGTCCTTGTATACATTTTTGAAAATAGAATGGACATCAAGTCTTAGATGTACATGTATGTGTAATATTCACTGTCTCCAGCTCCAATAATGTTACAATATTTTGATTACATATGGTCAGTCGTACAATGAAGGGGCAAACAGGTAATAATCCCTGTACAACAAAAAGGCAAACTCTTAATTAAGTTCTCTACATGACAAAGGGGTGAATCAGTTTGATAATTTATTGACAGATTTGCCCATTCATCGTGCAAAGAAGTTTAAGGTTTGTCTTTTTTGTTGTACAGGGATTGTAAACTATTTGCCTGCACGTTACACAGCCAACAATATTATACATCTTGTATTGGTTTGTTTTTATCGGGTGTTATTATTTCCTTGTTTCATGTGCAGTTCAGCAGCCAGGCGGCCTTCTACTCTCCCAGTCCTTATGTCTCTCAAGTCCCATCTGACAACATTCTGAAGGAGGTAGCAGAAAAAATCCATAGGTTTGTAGACATGTACCAAAGGTTTTCACAGTTACTGATGAACCTCTCTTTAGATTACATCGCCCATGCTGGAAGACATTAATTAATGCTAACTTTACCAAATTTCACTTCTGACTTCTCAGAATGCTTCAGGCTTTACGTGTCAATATTTCTTAACTTCTATGAAGGTTTTAAAAAAAAAAGCTGGGACAAACCTGGGTATTTTCCGGCACTGATGGGGCACAATGGAATGTAGCATGAGTTCATCATGTTTTGGCTGGTACCATCAGAAAGGTATCTTAGAAAAGTTCAGTACCATAATTAATGAGACATGAATCACATGCAGGCATTGGTATGTAAGACTGAAGCATGTTAAGACTAATGTTAATGTTCCTTTGCCTGCTTTGACAACCAACCAACGTCTTCTGATCATATTTTCTGATCTTCTGATCATGTCTTATGTGTACGAAAATGACAGATCAGTCTAATCCATGACCAATGGTACCTCCCACAGATTTAACATATGGTGAACCATAGAATCTTGACTGTTTAGGGATTGTTTGTTGTTTGTTTCCTGCACAGCAATTTTTTGTGCTACTGGTGCTGTTCATCATGAAATGCAGGTTCAGACTCTTGTGTGCAGTGGTACTTTCCATCTTCCTCCAGTCCATGTGTGCCAGGCATGGAGTCGGACAGTCGAACTATGAAGGGAGACACAGGCATTAAGATGAGATGCTGTCAGATCATCTGGGAAATCTCATATTTGAATCATATTACAAAGGAGCAGGCATGCAGAACCATCAGACTATATAACAGTTCCCCCCAGTGACCTTCTCACATGCCTTACCTTCCTGGATGAATCCAGGATGAAGAGAAGGAAATTGAAATGGTACGGCCATGTAACCTAATCCAGTGGCCTCGCTACTTTACTACAAGGAACAGTAGATGAGAGGCTAAAAAAAGAAGCAGGCAGAAGAAAAGGTGGACTGACAACATCTAGGAATGGACAGAGCAATCAGTTGAGAAGACAGACTTTAGTCTACAATGACAACAGATGAGAAGACTGGTGCACAACTCATCAAGAGGCATCCCCGTGACTCCGACAGGGTTAAGGGCTAAGAAAAAGACTATTCTGTGCCCTTCTTCAGCAGATTCATTCTTAGCCTCAGCAAAAGGGATGACAAGGTGGAGATCAAGGCTCTGTTTAATAGTGTTAGTTGTCATGAGATAGATACCATGTTCTTTTGCTAACATTATGGAATACATTGTGTTGTGAACAGTTTATACAACATGGGTCATTATTGTGCGACTTTAGAATGTGAAAATGTCAAACGATGTCAAAGAGGATAGACTGGTGAATTTGTGATGTACCTCAACTGAAAAGAGAAGTTGTTTGCTGCTTTTGTTTGCAAAGTGTTTTCAGCTGTCATGTGGCTGAGCCAAGTTGTTACATGGAGACTCTGAAAAAATCTCTTACTTCAGCTCTCCATGACAGATAACATTGCATCCAGAAGTGTCATCTATCTTTGCCAGGATCAGTTTACAAGCTCTGTACAGAGACCTGAGAGATTCCTTTAATTTTAACACTTGGACTGCCAAGACTCTTCAACTTCAATATTTGTCCTGCAACAAGGGTGAATCGAAACTTGTCAGATTTTGACATGTGTCGAGTTTATTATGTCTGTGAAAAGGAAAATGATTGTCCTTTACTGTGGTGTAAAATTTGTTAAGCTACTTTTCTTCAGTGCTGAAATAACTGCATTTAGAATGAACATCTCTGAGCAGTAGAAATAAGTAGAATCTGATTTTCTGAATGAAGTCACCTTTGATATCTGACTCATTTCATCTGGCTGTGCAGCATGTGTCTTGCATCTAATAACAATGAGTCACAAGTGGCTGAACTTGAAAAGAGAATTCTAGGTTGAGTATGACATAGATTATGATGATAAATGGTCTGATGTCAATGTGTTTATATTGTAGAAATTGAAACAACTTTCATCTCCGAATAGGAATCTATTGCTGTTATGGATAAATTATAACTAGGTCACGATGTTGTGAGGTAAATACAGGGGTTTCCATAAAGTTACTATACAGTTATTTGTAACAAAGAATTATCATGGTTACACTATAAATACTTTGAGAAAATAGGTGTATCACATCTAAAAATGACAATCTTCAGTTTGTCCAGGGTAGATTTTCCCAGAAACAGCTCCTTTGAAGATTTTATTTCATAGAATTGTTTTTAGTATGCCTATTTCATAGAGTTGTTTTTATGTAGTAATTGTATAGTAACTTTACAGACACCCTGTATATAGATCTTTTAAACTAAACTGTTTGTTTTTGCTAATTTTTCTCTCAATGTTTGCTGAGGTTGAGGGGTTATCCCTCATGGGTGTGTAAACTGGCCCTCAGCAGGCTTTTAGTTTTGCCACCACAAGGCAATAAATCACTTGTCAATGGGACCCCGGAGGGGAATTCCCCGCCCACCGTGTCAAATTTCGGAGTTGTATCTTTTCAGTTGTATGAAATTTACCACAGACATTTCCCTCAACAGGCTGTCCCTAGACATCACATTCAGAAAACCATTGCATTCCTTTCATAGAACAACATCTATTTGAACTGCATTTTCTGGGTGAACGGGGTGGGAAACTCATACATTCCATCATTTCAAAGTAAGAGAAGAGAGTTCATGCAATAAAAAATGAAGCAACACATTTACTTACAGTAATGAATGCAAACCTACAAACCAAACCACAACTACAGTCAATAGACCTAGTACCAGCAAAAGTGAGTGCAGACAAGCTTCAAAATGTTTAGAATTTTCCTCAACCCTCTAAAAATATATAGCTTTGGAAATGATTGTGTTTAGTATTAATTTGTTAATCCATGTAACAAGTCATGTCCTTAATCTCAATAATGCAATATCTGTATGCTGTCTCCTTGTCAGAGCATACTGCAAATAACACAATGTTTAAACTGTTTCACGGTTTCTATCAATGATGCTGAGTTGTATTCAGTGTCTGCATACATGCAATAATGCAAGCCTTTGCTCCACAGATAAGAGATACCGGCCTGTTGGTATTCTTTACTTAGAGGGTCATAATATTCAAACACCTGATTGTGGCGGAACCAGTTTTAGTAGGAGGTTCTTTTTACCATTGTTGGAAAGCTTAAATCCTCTTCTTTCCAACCATATTTTTGACATGGACAAAATTTGGGGCTTTTTCTGAACTAGGAGAGAATAAAACATTTTCAGTATTGAATGCATTACGCTCATGTATTTAAATTGTTATTATTGCTCACAGTTTGTGGTAAAAAGTTATAATATTAGGCCTATATTTTGGCAAGAATGTCACATAGATAACACAAGACAAAAAATAAGAAGAGATAAGATAGATAAAATAAACTTTATTTCTCCTCGAAAGGAAATTCCATTCACATTTGATGAGGCACAGTATATAGATGATAAATTCACACTTATGCTTATAGATATGAGGACAATACTGAGTTGATTTACAGAAAGATAGGGTTTTTTTTATGTTCATTTGTCTTGGCTTTTGAACAAGATGTGTGCAGATGTAGTTCAAAGTCTGGTAGCCATGCACCAAATAAGTCCTTAACAAACTTTGATAAATATGTCAAAGTAGATCTTGGAGATTTTCAAGAAATCTGTTTTGAAGCTGCAATAACTATCAACATTTTTTGGAGTTTCTGCTCAGGTGTTGACACCCTTGGTTTTCACTTTTGCACGTGTAAGTTTGAGTTCACATGAGAAATATCTGCAATCTTTCTCAGAAATCTTGCATTATGTGGGAATGGGTTTCAACACTTTTCTTGTATCACCAAATTAGAAACTAGTCTCACCAAATACCCATAGTTAAAAACTTTCCTTGCTGTGTTGGTATTACGTATTGTTGATCAACTCTTTCTTTATTTGATGAGGTTCTGAGCATAAAGTTATCACCAGTACAACCATGCAGAGTTTTCAGGTTTTAGAACATAATGATTTGAAGTGTTTTCACTTGAATTCAGAAAGCTAAAAAAAAAGAGAGAGAGGAAAAGATTTGCTATGAAATAATCGTTGATACTTTTGTCTCTCTTAGGAAAGACTGGGACCTGGTAGCCAATCGTCTTGGCTTTTTCTCTGATGATATTGAAAGTATCCGAAACAACAACCCTGGCAGCACATACAAGCAGGTACATCTTTTTGTAGTTTAACCTTTGAAATGTTAAGGTGTCCGTCTGATCAGATACAAGCTGAAATATATTTTATATCAGATTTTTAAAAAAAATTAATATATGCAATGTAAGAGATGCATAAGATATTATTGTTTGGCTTAAAAGGAATGTTGTCTCTGAAAACAGGAACATAATATGTCATTTGAAAATATGTCATAATTTGTCATTTTAAGCATTTAGAAAAGAAAATTTAGATTGGTTCTCATGTAAATAAGACAATAAGACACATTGCGTGTGCAAAGCAATATATTTTCAAGCAAATATTTCTTTTCGAGATGGCAATACGATATTTTTATCATCATATTCAGCATGACTCTTCTTTTTCTTAAGAGAGTGAAATTTGTTGGCTGACCATAATGACTGTATCAGTTGTCCAGTTTTCCACTTATTGATGCCAACAGAAAGAAAAATAAATAACATATACTTTGGTGTACAAATTACTTAGCTACAACTCCTTTGTTTGAGCTATTCATATTCACAATTAATGGGAGGTCATTTTGACCAGACTTATTACTTGTCTTTGCCAGACACAAGGGATATGGAACCAGCAGGGCAAAGAAGAACAATATCACTTGAGTGCTCTTTGCTTGAAAATTATGTCGTGATTAATTCTGAAAAATTCATGGTATAAAGAAAAAGTTTTCTTCTTACTGTGATGATTGTATCAGTTTTTTTTTGGTCATCAGTCTTTCGAATGAGAAGAGGGAAAAGGATTTTTCACTCCTTGACCATGTTTGTTCAACATCCTTGTGTCCGGCAAAGGGAAGAAATTGGGCTGGTCAAAACAATCTTCCATTCACACTCATCCATGGTCAATAAAATCCATCAAACTTCTTAACAAAACCTCATTTGGCATCTGAATCATTTTCCCTGCTTGTACTGTATTTGAATGTCTTTGAGACTGTGTGTGACAAAAGGTCATGAGTTTTTTAGTCCAATGATTACACGAGAAAACTGCTTCCAGGTGGTTGAACGACGTATAAAGACTTTGATTACAAATAAGTGACAGTTTTCTTAAATCGATATTTTCCTTTTCACTTACTCACAGGAGGAACATGTGTACATATTTTGAACTTACGTGGCACAAGATAGAAAGAAATTTGAGCCACTTGCAAAGGGAAAATGTATGGGCCCAGGCAAAAAAGCGGTTAACTTCAAAATTTTAAAAATTGAACTAAGTGTTGTTTGTGAAAATAAAATCATTTCTGAGCATTTTGCTTTTTGTTTCATCCAATTCTGACAACAAAAACCTGAGATATGCCAGTTTTTGTACCATGGGGGATCAAAAACGCAAAAGAGAGAAATTCAGCTTTGAAGTTGAGGAAAGAAAAAAAAAGTGTTTTTTTTAATCTCATCTTATGTAGATTAAGCAGAAAAGACCCGTAGGCCTACATGATGATGCAAGCCATCTGGAAGCCCACTATCATCTGTCTGTGACGCTGATGACTAAGTATTTGTAAACTAAACAGGTCATCGGCATCGGACTAGACTTACGAGTGTGAATGATCCCGCGATGGATATAGATTTACATCTAAAGTCATAGCTTTACATCAAAATCGGCAACATGTGCACTGTAGATAAAAACATAAAACCAGGGTCAGTGGGTGGGTGGGATGGAACACTGTGGTCATTCAAAGATTTAGGTTCAGATGGGAACAATAAGAGCAATAGCAGGCCAAGCGATGATAGGGTCATGAATGACAGGCACATGTGAATGAGTATTTAGCATATGGGTGGGACCGGCAGGGTATAACTCATAACACTAAATTACGGAATGTATCATATACTTTTGGCCCACAGACACAGGCCTTGGCAATGGTGGCAGGCAGGACCACTGGTCATAGCAACGCCATTACCAAAACAAAATAGTTTTTGTTGACGGAACGTAAGCGTAGATTGTGGAAATATCGCAAGTCAGGTGGTGTTACAAAAACTTGAAAAAAATATGCTTAGAGTCTCAGTTTTGAACTTTTTACAATGTCAATACATGCTAAACATGTTTAGGAAATCGATTATGGTAAAAACCCAAAATCAGTAGGTAGTCCAAAATTGACTTTGAGAGCTTGTAGCTCCGTTCGAATGCCTGCAGCTTTAGCTGGGTTTTCGCTTGGGCCCACACAAATATTAACCACTTCACTGCTAACAACAATATGACATATGTCCAAATAATGGACTCTCATGTGCTTAAAAGATGCACTGCATATGTCCAGGCTCAGCTCATCACTGAGCATCGCCTTTTTTCCCTTTGATCAGATGCACTGACAAGTGAGCGGCATTTTGCATTTACATGTGGAATCTTTTGATAGAGGCTGCAAGTGGATGATTGGCAGATGACTGTATACTCTGTTGGTTTATGTAACAATTACTAACACTGAATAGCAGTTGATTCTTTTGACTGCCTGTGAGACAGTAGAGGGCAGGTGCTAGCTGGCTCGCTGACAGTGGGCGGGATTGAGTGCAGGTGAGGTTAGTAAAGGTCGAGACTGACTGTATCGCTGATGTTTAGTACATGACTGAAAAAATGGCTTAGCAGTAAAGCTGTTGAAAAAAAGTGTGGTAGTCAAGAGACAAAAAATCATGTCCTTTTGTCACAGCCCCATTTACACTTTATTTACTTACAGGCCTTTGAAATGCTGTTGAACTGGAAGGCAAGAGATGGTGACAATGCAAAGGCCAGCACATTAGAAAAAACACTGCGCAATGCTGGGATGATAGAAGCATCCCTGTTGCTAGCACCTTGAAACTGAAAGATTATATCCCAATCGTTTCATTATACACATGAATGGTATAGCAATGATTAGACATTCATTTTATGTCAATGTTTATCTGGTATATTTTTATTTAAGCAAAGCAACGCATAATAATGGGTTGAGATTAGAAACAGCTGAATAGACATAATCTCATAATGCAGTTTCAAAAAAAAAATTTAGAAATCAGATATTGCATATCTCCTTTAGTGGTGCTTCTAGGAAGTAACATTCTTCCTTAGGCTTTTGAAACCATTTCTAATTATTTTATTTTGGAAATGTTTTACATTTTGGCAGACTTTCTAATACATGTACCGGTACTCAAGGTATGGTGATAGCAAATGATGCAAAATAGTTTGCCAGTTGTCTCATATGCTTTAGGTGATATAATATATATACTGTGATGCTTCTTGCTACAAAAAAAAAAAGGATATAGACATTTTAATGCCTGTACATTTCCGTCCATTCTACAATGTCTACTTTTTTGTACAATTATGAATTTGAATAAAAATAAGAGACAGATTGCTGTATATTATATTAATCTTCAAAGTTATGGATTTCAAGTCAGCATCTGAAATACAAGAGAGTTTTCTGTTTACATTGGAGGCCTTCCCAATTTCCAAAACATTAGAAGTTTAGTCCAGTGGTTCCCAATGCTTTTGCACTTGCGTCCCCGTACCCAAAAGGTTGAAACCCATGTGATCCCCTTCTATTAGCAGCTTGATTTACATTATATTTTTTGTGGCTGCACATAGCATGCATACAGACACCTCTGATATGAACCGCTGTGACACACATTTTTTTTTTTTCACTGAATAGAAACAAAAAAAATATGTAAGAGTTATGAGTGGAAATTAATTTTATCCCAAACCACTTCTAGCAAGGCTTCGCCACCCCCGTGCCAAGACTTTGCGACCCCATACTTTTCTTTATTTTGTCATTTTTGGGGAATATTTTCTGTCATTCATAAATTGCCAAGAGGATTTATTGTACTGAATTTGAGTCAGATTGACCCCTTTGCAAGTGTTTTTATCCTGCCAATGATTTTTAACAATCTAATTGATTGATTGATTGAGTGATTATTTGACTGATTGAATGGTGATAAATTATGTATTGCTTATTTATTCATTTATTTATTATATTTTGGATCATTTTTGTTTATTTATGTTAGTGAAATCACAAATAATATGTTATATATTTCCATTCAAATTATATCTGCTTTTACAAGAATGTACTGTTGCACAAGATTTAAATGAAAAAACATGGCAACATTGATCAATTTGTCCATTTGTTTATTCATCGATTGCTCCATCTGTCCATCTATCTGCCTAGTCATCCATCAGTTCATCCACCCATCAGTCCATCCACCCACCCGCCCACCCATCCATCCATCCATTCATCCATCCATCCATCTATCCATCCATCCATCCATCTGTCTGTCTGTCTGTCTCCCTGTCCATCCATTATCCATTGCTCCGTTCATCTATTTATCTCTCCTTTCATCTGTCCATCTATCCATTCATTCTTCCATCCATTTATCCATCCATCCATCTGTCCATCCATTCATCCATCTATCTTTCCATCCGTTCACAAATCCGTCTATCCATCCATTCATCCACTTGCCCATTCATCTATCCATCCATTGATCCATCAGTTCATCCATCCATCCATTCATCCATCCATCCATCCATCATCCATCCATCCATCCATCCACATAGATACATCAAGGACGTGAACAGGGATCTAGCAATATACCAACAGGGCTCCCACAGGACAACAACTATACATCTAACAACATGTCAACAGTGATAGTCATTTAACCTGTCATTATCAACTTTTTAAAAGTACATGTATCGATATACACACACTGACTTTTGGAAACGCACAAAACTAAACAACCGTGCAAATACATGTCGTTTGAGAGAAAATGTTTTACTTGTTTCCAAGCTCAGATGAGCAAAGATTTCAAAGTAATGAGAGTGGGTATTTTCCCTATGAGGATTTGTATTTTCCCAGCCTTTTAACTTTCTTGCCAAACACAAGAAGTGTAGCAGTTGAACAAGCACAGTAAAGAGAGTGAAAATATCAGATTTGGGCTTTGTGCTTGAAATGTATATCACGAAAAACTCCGAAAAATTCAGGAGGTGAGGAAAATTTATCTTATGATTAGACTAATTTTACCATTCTTTCCCCCCCCCCCCCCCGCCCCCACGTTGATCAGTCTCTCAAATGACTAAAAAGAAAATTGATTTTTTCCTCATTCTTTATACTGCTTGTTCAACATCTCTTGTATCTGGCAAAGGGAAGTACATGTACATGTACATGAAATAGGGCTGGTAAAAAGCAATTCCTTTTGCCGTGTTCCGCCTATTGGCAGTGGGAATTGATCGAGATATGTGGTTCCCCCCACTCCCCGCCCCCTCACCCCTTCCATTCCGTATACTCGCTGTTACTCGATCAAATTATGCCATTTTCCCCTTTAGAAATCAGGAACCCCAAACCAAATTCCTTGAGAAAGTTAATGTTTGAAATGAACTTTTCCTAAAAATAACTTTGCACAGTCGGAATGCGTATTAAAAAAAAAAACTTTTTTTTTTTCAAATCATATCACTCTCATTGAATAAAAACATGTATATTTTTTTTTGAGCCCTTCGATTTTTACAAATAGCATCAAAAAATCGACGGATAGGAGATGTTACTAATAACTCAAGTGGGAGTCATATAATATTGGAATTTTACTGTCTAGGCCTGACATATACTATAGGTAGGCCATCTTTGTTTATCCCGCAGGGGAAAATGTTTAACTACATCGGGACATACACTCACATATATACCTACGCAAACAGATCTAACAATACATATATTGATATGTTCACAAAGTTGAAGTTCCATTCTGCATTAATATAACTTATTTTTACTATTTTTTAACGTTTTTAGAATCATACTGTGAGCAGAATTAGTTTTATCTCATGATAAATGCATTTTATAAGACACTCAGAAAACTTTGGAACATGCAGTACACTACCATTTCTTTCGTGCAGTCCCTTATAATTTTTTTTTCAAAAGTTTTAACTTTATAGCGTATCTCGCCATCTTCCTAATTTGACCGACCGACCCAAGATCAAAGACGTTTAAAAAATTCTAGCAGTGATGACTCTAATCCTACATACAGCAGTAACAGTCATTTCTAAGGCAAAAAATGATCCCTGAATGGGACGACGTGCGTCGCGAATGTGGGCATGAATATTCGCGAAGTCAAATTCCACACCAAACTAGTGTCGGGATGGCTGATATTTTGTCTTTCAAACCCCGCCTTAAAGGTGGGGAAGGGGGGGGGGGGTGCTCGTCCTGAAGATGATTTCTTTTATTATAAAAGAAAGACTATTTTAATCTTTTCCATCGATTTCAGCATGTTCAAATTAGAGGAAAAATAGTGAAAAAAAAATTCTTTTTCAAACGGTTGCCATGGCAACGCCACCACCTTGGATTTTGGCGTCTCTGAAAAAAATAGCTATCTTACCCGTGCTAGTCTATCTTCTCCGTGCAATTTCAACAGAACTTGATGTTCTTGGTGAACATGTTGTTTGATATAATACCTAAAAAAAACTACATATTTTCAAGTCTTTGTCTGCAAAAGAGCATTTTCTAAAATTTGTTGAAAATGCCATGTAACAAAATTTCAAATTTGGCCATTTTTTTCATACTAAAAACTTATTTTTCTCTAAAACATATAAAGAGAATAAACTCCGCATATGTACGTTTTTTAGTCTTCTTGTGAAAATGATGTATGCCAAATGTGGATAGAATCGATTTAGAAATAAAAAAGGAGATAGTAATATAGTGACACAAAAATAAACAAACAAACAAACGAGCAAACAAAAACCGGGTTTTGAGAAAAACACGTTTACAGTTTGTTTGTTGTTTTCAGCGAAAATTGACATGGAGAGCTTTTTGTTCGGTTTTCGGCCTCAGAACAGATCTTTTTTTTTTTTTTTGGTTGCCTTTTTCTGGCTTTCTTGGCATATTTTTTCTCGAACTTTGTAGGTATTCTTTACCTATAAATAATCAAATAGCGATGATCTACCACCACATATAGCCGCCAGAACGAGCCAAATCCTGGTTGACAATAGGCTGGGATATCCGTTGAATGACCATGGATCAAACACGTTAGATTGGAATATTCACTTTTTGATACCATTTTTTATATTCAGAGAAGGCAAGATTTGAAAACAAAAATCCAAAACCAGACTTTTTTTTTTTATTATTAGCAACATCCATATTTTAGGCGCCTCCCCCTCCCCCTCCTCCCGAGTAAAGTAAAAAAAGATACATGAAGTAAGTTATGGGGCAACCTGTGGCCCGATGTGGTGCCGATGACGTGACCATACGTGCGCTGAAACAGATGGCCGATATCAGAACAGATAAAATTCCACTTGTGACGTTTCGGTTTATGCAAGCCTTTCAACCTCCTGAGGGTGGTTAAAGGAGGTTATGACATGAGCATCGATGTACTTGTACTATAAATATTTTTTAAAAAATATCATTTCGAAAAAATCTGGAATTGTTGTCAATGCATGGAGTTGAAGTAGAATTTATCTTTCTACGAAAATTATCTTGATCCTGAATACCGGTTGTGACATTGTTCGAGATAACTACCCTCAGGAGGCTGCAACTCTTATCAAGACCATAACCGTACTGACATTGTGCTAGTTCATTTTTGACTTTCCATGCTGGAATTGAAATCTCAGGACAATCGTTAATATTCAATCAAGCACAGATCTGGAAATTCCCGGCGGAGTGTTTGTATCCTCTGCTAAAAATAGAGCACTCAGTTGTGTCCCACATTCCATCACGAAATTCCATCATTGGCACTACTCTCTACTACTACTATTTGGAGGGCAGTTCGGTTCAATAGGCTCACAGCGAAGAGTTTTAGTCATACATTTTCTAACTACCGTAACTGGGTCAAACAGAAAAGTGAGGCAAACTTGTGAACAATTTGGAATGTTTGTACTCCCTGCTAAAAATAGATGCAGCAATTTCCAGCCTTTTGCTTGGTCGGAACAAATCTATTTGAAAGGGAAGGACACGACGCAATCACTTAGATAAATAAAGAAAACAAACAGAAACAAACAAACAAACAATAAAAAAAAACAGTGCATTATGTTTCTTTGGCAATACAAAATTCAGAATTACTAGGAAGGCCTCACGAATATTGACGGAACAAAAGGAATAATAAATTTCTCTCTTATTACCTTATTGCCTTGCATTTCGGATAGGAGGAAAAGAAGAGTCACTGTGGACTGAAAAGCTACAGAAAACAAAACAAAACAAAGGACGAATAGATGGAGAGGACCCAGTGGGAAGCAATATTTGCGAAAGAAAGAATTAAGACAGACTGAAATTAAAAAAAAAAAAAAAAAAAAGACAAATACTTAATTATAATGATGAAGTAGATTGCCCTGATGAAGCAGACTGGGCTTGAAAATTTGGCCAGTGATATAAATTTGCTTAATATCAAGCTCTTTTTTGATGTATTTGATAAGCTGCCGGTAAACAGTCGTCTTAGATTTTAAAACATTTTTATAAAAATAATGATGAAGTAGAATCTACTTAAATAAAGTACATTTGTCCTCAATCTTTGACTGCTCAAATAAACGGTTTAAATAGCGGATTATCATGTGACCCGCATTATTATAAATTTATGTAATTCCTTTTGCCAAATCGATGTTTATTAAACCTTTCAGCTTTCGAGAAGATGAGTTGCCAGTCACAAGGGATGTTGGACGACCAGTACATACAAGAAAAAAAAAAAGCAAAACACTTTTCTTGTCTCTTGAAAAATTGATTTTAAAAAAAAAAAGAAAAAAATAAATATAGAAAAAAAGAGAAAGAAAGGAACAAAGAAAGAAATCCCATTTTTCTCATATGAATGTTTCGAATTTTTTTTTTTATATAAATGGCGTTGTAAGCAAAAAGCGCAAAAGTGATTCCCCCCTCCCCCCCCCCCCCCCCCTCTTTTTTTTCTTTCTTTTTTTTTTTTTTTGTCTGTTAATTTTTTTTTTTTTCCCCTAACAAGAATCTTCCCCTGTCAGAGCTTGTCTTATAGCATAACATTTCTCACAAGAAAGAAAAAATGTCTTTCTAATAGCACAGCTCCCCTAGAACATAAATTTGCTCACAATGTTTTTTTTTCTCATCAAATAGCTCATGACAGTTTCACTCAAACATATTTTTCATCATGATAGCTTATCTCATGTCATGGTTTCTCTCAAACTACATCTTTCTCATGAAAAGTTTCTCTTATTACAAGGCTTTGCCATAAAGTAACTTTTCACATGATATCCCATGACAAAGCTTTTCTAAACAGCTTGGCTCATACCACAGTTTTTCTTATATCTAGTGAAACTGTCACTAACTTGTTTCTCTGTCAAAATGACAATGCCCAGCAGCTGATCCTCCAGGCCCTTCATGGTGACAGTGAAGTCAATGATAGATGTACGAGCTGACACCTCTGGGGTGTAGGCAGGGTTACCTAACTTGGTGGTGATGTACAGGCGGAAGCCCTTCATCACATCTACCTCCTTGTCTCCCACTTTCACCTGTAAATTAAATGAACAATACATGACACATTGTTTTAATATTGTTAAGTGCTATTGCTTCTGACCTGAGTGGCAGGATTTCTTTATTGATAATGTAGAAGAAGCTCATAGCCACTGAGCAAGAACACAAACCAGCCACATCTTCACACACTATTTTTTTCAAAATCACAGTGTTAGGCAAAAACTTTTTGTTTGTTTTTCTTAAGCCTTTCAATCCTAAGAAAGTAGGATTATCTCTGCTTTTTAGAAGTTGCCAATTTTTGTCGAGAAATTTTGTGGGTAGAAATTTGGAATTTGGAAATTTTGCCTGGACAGCGGCATGCAGCCTACTCTTTCATCGAT
>JBCEWB010898248.1:0-15696 GCA_039654565.1 Peronia peronii
ATCCGAGCATTATGTGTCCCCTTGTTGGACTCGGTGGCGGGTGGGGCGCTCTGGTGACGAAGCCAAAAAACTAAAATTCAAGGACAAGCCCTGGTTCACGGAAGACTGCAAGCGGGCCATACAGGCCCGCGAAACAGTCTTCTGTGCCTTCCAGAAAGACCCGACCGCACAAAACCTTCAGAGGTTCAGAATTGCCAGACTAAAGCCAGACGATCCATCAGGGAGAGCAAAAGAAATTCTTGGAGAAGCTTCATCTCCAAGATTAAGAATCAGACTCCTCTGGGAAAAATCTGGCAGATGATCAACAAGATCAGAGGCACCGCCCAACCTCCTGGATTCCAGCACATTGTGAGAAGTCATGGCTCCCTCGCCGAAGAGGAGGAGGATGTTGCCAATGAGCTCGGCGCTGCATTTGCGTCAAACTCCTCCAACCAACATTACTCTGCCGCCTTCCAGAAATAGAAGACCACTGCTGAGAAAGAGAGGATCGATTTCACTATCCCTTTCTCCGTCCTTACAACGACCATTTCTCCATGGATGAGCTGCAGTCTGGCCTCCAGAGTGCTGGCAACACCGCTCCGGGTGCGGATCAAATTCACAATCAGATCCTCAAACATCTCCCGCCAGAGTCTCAGACTTGTCTTCTGAGTCTGTTCCATCAGCTGTGGTCCACAAGCACGTTCCCTCCATCCTGGCAGCAGGCCATCGTGGTGCCTATTCCCAAGCCTGGGAAAGACCCCACGAATCCCTCCAACTTTTGCCCCATCGCCCTTACCACTTGTCTGTGTATACTGATGGAGTGGTTGGTGACCAATCGTTTGAACTGGGTCCTGGAGGACAAAGAGTGTCTTTCGGCCTTTTAGCGCTTCCGGGCAAAGCGCTCCACAACGGATCATCTCGTCCACCTGGAAACTTTTGTCGAAGAAGCCTGTCTACAGTGGGAATACGTGGTGCTGATTTTCTTCGATTTGGAGAAGGCCTTCGATACCACGTGGAAATTTGGTATTTTGAGGGATTTGCATCGGCTGGGCTTCCGTGGTAATCTTCCCACTTTCATCCAGAATTTCCTGAGCGGGCGGCACTTCAGCGTCCACCTCAGTTCAGCTCTTTCTGATTCCTTGAACAGGAAGAGGGAGTTCCACAGGGGAGCGTCCTCTCGCCCACGCCGTTTAACATCAAAATCAACTCCATCGCAGATCGGCTGGCTCAGAGAACCAATTGTTCCCGGTATGTAGATGACTTCCTCATCTGCTACAGCGCCCAGAGGATGCCTACTATTGAGAGACAACTTCAGGCAACCCTGGGCACCCTTCAGGGATGGGCAGATACCAACGGCTTCAAATTTTCCACACAGAAAACTGTAGCCATTCATTTTTGGAGAGAAAGACTGCATTGCAGGGATCCGCATCTGTTTCTTGCTGAGAAACATCGGATCCCTGTCAAGGATGAGGCCAAATTTTTGGGTGTGATATTTGATCGAAAACTGACCTTTATTAATCACCTGAGAAGTGCTTCCTGGAAAGCACTTAATATACTTAAGGTGGTATCAGGAGCAGAGTAGGGTGCTGATACAGACTCCATGCTGCACCTGTACCGTTCCCTTGTCCGCTCAAAACTCGATTACGGTAGCATTGTCTACGGCTCGGCCAAGCAATGCTATCTCATTGTCTACGGCTCGGCCAGGCAATGCTACCTCCAAAAACTTGACGTTGTCCACCACCAAGGCCTTAGACTGTCTCTGGGGCATATCGCACGTCCCCAGTGAAGAGTCTATACATTGCGGCCAACAAATCCCCTCTCCAAGACAGAAGGGACAAACTGTCCTTTCAGTACAGAGTCAAAATTTTATCACACCCAGAAAACCCAGCCTACGAACATGTCTTCGAACCCAGCTTCATGGACATGTTCGAGAGATCTGATGCCGCACCCACCTTTGGCGTCCGTTTTCAGTCTTTGCTAGCGGAGGCTGGATCGGACGGGATGAGATGAAGTTTAACCCATTTCCACGAGTGATCTTTGACCCAGGGGCGGGAACTAAACGAGACACCCCCAAGGAGGTCTTTGAACGGATGCTTGGATTCCAAGCATTTGTTCACAGACAGATCGAAGGACGACAAAGCCGTCGGCGCTGGCTCATTTTCTGTCCTGGGAACACATGCTGTGGCCTCAACCCTAAATCCTCCATCTTCATGGCTGAAGCTAAAGCCATCGATATGGCTTTAGACACCATAGGTAGGTCCACACGAAACAATTTTCTGATCTTTTCAGACTCCCTTTCCCTGCTCCAGGCCCTAAATAACCCCACTTTTAGGGATGATAGAGTAACTCACCTCCTGCAATGCCTTCAAAGTCTATTCAGCAGGGGGCGGCGTGGATTCGCGTTCTGCTTCGTACTGAGTCACGTGGGTATTGCAGGAAATGAGGCAGCAGATTCCATCACCAAGATTGGCCTGATTTTAGATCCCCTGGATGAGGGAGTCCCCCATCTGGATCTCAGGCCGATCATCAACGGGTACATCAAACAGCGATGGAATCAACAGACTGCAAACAAACTTTACTCTATCCAGTCAGACCTTGGCCAGGGTCTGCTCAGTCGCGAAGACGAGACCAGGTTGTCCTCAACTGCCTGCGTCTGGGTCACTCTCACCTCACTCACTCTTTTCTTCTCAGAAGAGAAATGCCCCCACAGTGTGTAGCCTGTCGCTGTCAACTGACAGTTGCACACATATTAATCGACTGCGCCGACTTCAGAGACGCTCGAGAAAAACACTTGTCGAGTTGCTCTCTGAAGGATCTATTTAACAAAACGAAGCTGCAGGCCATCCTGAGCTTATTACGCCAGGTTGGCCTGTATGACAAACTTTAACATTGCTTCGTCACAGATACATTATTAAGATGCGACGGTCCCCACGGGACGCCGCAAACATGCTTACATCTATCTTTATTTTTGCTATATTTGACCACCCGAAATTTATATACACATTTTGATATCCCTTTATAATTCATAAACCCATTTATCTATTTACACTTTGACCAGAATTTTACTGTGTAAATGTAACTACCGTGTTTGGCACAATATAGCGTTATCGTGCTGATGTGCCGTTAAACCCCAACACAAACAAACAAACATTCAGTAATACGTCTTTCAACTCCCAGTGGCATTCCCAAGCCAGAACAATGGGTGTTTGTGTAATGTTATGGCTGGTTACTCCATTTCAAGCGGCCAATGATGGTCAGGGTCGCTTCGAGTGTCTAGATCTTATCTAGATCTAGAGCTACCTGTCTAGTGCTGTGAGCATTGACTGGACCTCTGGTATAACTCAGTCCCCTCTCTAGATTTTCTCACTCCATGTGGTGAAAAGCATGGGGGAGGGGGGATTTTATGCAGTCTTAGTCTATGTAACCGGCCCATTGTCTACCGGGCTAGTAGGTTCCCGACAGCAAGTTCAGTGTTACACAGAGAGGAGAACTAGCATAGATTTCTCATCTCCCACCCAACCCCATTCACCTTAGCATTAGATTTACATCAAAACTATATATTTATGAAGAAATGTTGTATTCCAATAGGCCGGGGATGAGGGGGAGGGGGGCAAAGATAATGGTTAATGATGTGCCATATTCTAGATTGCCATTGAACCTGATCATACTGGATTTCACCATAAATTCCTCTCTTGTTTTCACGTTGTACTTTCATTGTCATATTTTATATTGATACCATACCTGATACATCCAGACCAAATTATTCTGTGATCTTTACTTTTATCAAACTATCAAATAGACCAAGGAATTGTAAATAGTGACCGAATTTTTCTGTACATATTTCCTGGATTTTACTTTATTTAAAAATGCTGTGAATTTGAAAATATGTGTAAGTAACATTTTGTGCATAAATTCTTTGATTGGAAACTGCAAAACAAGTTTTAGCATCGGATTCTTCTTAGTATATAAAATCCCTGTTTGGGGTCGAAAATCCCTGTTTTTTGTTGTTTTTTTTCAAGAGAAACCCCTGGTTTGACCATGGTGGAATTGGCAGCCCTGGTCCTGACATGTTTTATAAGGTTTATACAGGGTACATTCATTGAAGGAATTTGTGATGTAGCAATTTAATTTCATTACACCGGAAATTTCCATCATTATTATTATTGAATATGTAAGGTGAGGAATAATAGATTTACAATACATGGTGATATTTATTGTTCTGCAGATTTTCCTGATCTCTCTCAGGATGACCAGCTGATTCTCATCAAGACTGGCTTCTTTGAGATCTGGTTGACACGCATGGCGCGCATGATCAGCAAGGAGGAGGGTGTGGTGGTGTTTGAAGATGGCAGCTCTATACCTAGGGAGGAACTGGCAGTAGTTTATTCAGTATGGACCCTCACATACTTCAACATAAATATTTCATATTGCTATGGTTTATGCCTGAATTTTCTGCTTGTTTCAAAGATGTCATCTGTCCAGCATAGGTTTAAAAAAAAAAAAGATTGATGCTTTGATATAAAATGTTATTTCACTTTACTTGTGTGGGCTGTCTGTGTGTTGAATAGCATAAATACTGTTATAAAATGGAATTTGAAGTGCAAAAACATAGCAGAGTACATCAGTTTTTGCATGCTCTCTCATGAAACCAGACTTCCATGCTATGTATTGATCCTTGTGTAAGATACTGTTCATTATTAGTTACGTTCACAAAGTGAAGCTGTAAAGAATCTTGGAAATGGAAAATCTGAAAGATTTTGAATACTCCACCTGACAGGGGCTCATTAGCTATTGGGAATGATGATGAATGCCGCAGACTGTTTTATTCTGGATATGATAGTAATGTCTATAACTTTCTCACTTTGTTTCTTTTTTCTCCTTTTCGTTTCATGTGATATCTCAGCCGGACTTTGTTACCTCTATGTTTGAAGTGGCCACTGGCTTTAACCTGCTTCAGCTAAACGACACAGAGATTGGTCTCTTTACTGGCATTGTGTTAGCAACAGCAGGTAGGTCACCTCACTGTAGCTTGCAACTACTTATGGATTTCATTGACATTATCATTGCCTGTCATTCATCTTATGCTATAGGTCACAAATAAAGATTGCTGCCGAATGTTGAAATAGTCACCATCATCAACTCATCTCATCCACCCCATATCTTATTTCATTATGGATTCCATTCAAGAGCCAGTCTGACGATTCTGCTACATGGTTTTCACACTGTATATGCTCCCCAGCGCCATCTGCCAATTTCTACCTCCACAGATATCTGATCAATTCTTTGTCATAGAGGTTTTTGTGTTCTGTTGTCTTTTGAACAACAGTTAAGTTTAGTTTGACCTTTTATCAGATGTGCAACTTGTGTTTTGACTCCTTTATCACTTGAATGTAGATGAGAATCAGGCAGATGCCTGTTTGAATAGGGTTTTGCTCTAGTATAGAGTCACACATATCACTATTGTTGTCTTTTTGCCTAAGCTATTCAATTTTGATTTCCCAGAATTGCCTCTCAGTTTTCACCCCACTAAGTGCAACAATGAGTTTGCAAACTATTGTGCATTTTCCAGGATCCATGGCAATTATAACTGGGCAGACTGAATTTAAAAAAAAAAAAAAGAAAGAAACAAGCTAAAAGCAGATAAAAACTACTATTATCTTTACTCTGAGAACTTGTGTAGTATGCATGTTTGTATTTGTGCATTCATGCTTATGTCGTTTGCAGCTGCACTTCAAAATGCACTGATAAGTTATCATCTTAATGTGTCCTTATTTTCATGACAGAAGAAAACATCACAATGGTGTCAAATTAAAGAATAGTCATCATAAAATGGACATCTCCACTTTCACTGTCTTTGTGATAGTCTTCTTGGCCATTAGTGCAATCTTTCATGTCATTCCTAGAATGCAAGTGAAGCGTATTCAAAGAAAAAAAATAAAGGACAGACAAAGGTGATAGAAAATGGCACTTTCTATATAGACAAATTTAGATTACCTACTGTATTTCCAAATTGAATGTGTTTTATCTTTTTTCCTTGACATTTCTGTTTCAGATCGGCAAGGCCTCTCAGATCCTCAAGCAGTAGAACGTATACAAGATCGGCTGGTAGAAGCCCTCAAGCTACAAGTGAGTCGGAATCACTCTACAGAAGAAAATCTCTTTGCATCAGTAATAATGAAGCTGCCAGAGCTGCGAACCTTGGGCTCCACTCACAATGATCTACTACGCTGGTATCGCCAGCAGTGGCACCGTGGTAACTTGCCTCCCCTATTTGCAGAAATCTATGATATTCCAAAGAATCAATCAGATGTTCAGTTATAGAAGATATCAGATAAAAGCTGTGACATTCAGAATGCCATGAACAGCATAGGCAGCGACAGGTGAGCTTCACAACTCAACAGGCAGCAGCAGCCAGTATCATTCAGACTGTGACAGCATCTCTCCATACCTACAACCTCTTGAGATGGCAGCATTGACCTACAACAACATTGTAATGAGGATATTGGGAGGACAATGGAGATTCGCTGCTGAACTTGGAGCAATCTCTCCAGAACAACTGAATATTATTGCAGATTTTTAATGCTTAAATCTGTCTAAGGATTCATTCCTTTGCAGATTTTCCTGATATTTCTCAGGATGATCAGCTGATTCTCCTTCTCCAGCTTCAAGTTTATACATCCAGGAATGATAGGAGTATTCAGCTGTGATGTGTCTTATCTGCTGGTGCTGGAGCACTAGTCATGCATACACATAATGGAACTGGCTTTTGTGTCCTACTTGACTGAGAAATAGATTCACATTTCACTCTGTGAATTGAGTATAACTGGTACAGTGACGATCCATAATTTGCGCCCAGCTTGTTATAGTTTTATTGTGAGACACAGCAAAATCGGCACATCTAATTCTCATGCCTCTGTCATAACCCCAGTGATGGTGAAGACTTCCATGCTGTTGTTGAACTGATGCACCATCTTGGCATTGTGATTTATGAGCATCAATGTGAGACTGGATGTATATGATTGTGAGACAGTGGTGTATGACTGACTGAAGAGAGAAAAGCGGCTAGAAGTAGACATTACATGTGAGATGATATGTTAGCATTGAAATCCAGCACAGTGTGTAGCCACTTTACTAGGATCATATTCACTCTCAAAGCCATTATCCTCTGCATCAGTAGACAGAATGAATATGATGAATCTTTGGAGAAATATTGCCCTCTTCTTGACAGTTACTTCCAAGTAATTAACAAATACTAAGCCAGCATTTGTACATTTTGATATTGATCAAAAGATAGCTCAAATCTTTTAGCAGTTTATATGATTATGCCATTTTATATGTGTCAAGGAATGTCATTGTCGAATTATTTATTTTCTGGCCTTTGACAAAGCACAAAACAGTGGTGAGATTTGTTTTTGTGGGGGTGAAAAGTCATTTTGAGACTGAATGACAATGAGATATGAAAGCCATTCAGTTCTTCACAGTCTGAGGTAGTCACTATACACATATGACAGATTAGGCTGAAGGGATTCTGTCTGTTCCACATTTAAATCTGCTCCTATCATATTTTTGGACTGAAATCATCGCCCGTGTAAGAATTAAAGTTATTTTTTGTAAGAATCAAAGTGCACTGGACACCCAGTGCCAATGCCATGATTTTGAGCATGTTTTGTCCATCAAAGCATGGTCAGTTTTTCTTATATGAGTGATAGGATAGTGAAGTAGGTTGAGAGGATTTCAAATTTTAATGTTGTCACAGATTGGATCAGTAGTTATTGCATTGTTGCTTCTCTCATCACCATCCAATACTGGAATTGTTTCAACAGCACTGACATTACTGTCATTGGAACAAATATGGAATTGCTTCGGTCACGAGATTGGAAATGATAAGCCAGATTCACCTTGCTGATAGTAAAAATTGGTTATTTGTATCACAGTTGAGATTTGGAAGAGGAGGATATCAGTAACATATTCCTTCACAGTTTTTGTCATGACTATGTATATCTGGTCAGGAAATAAGGAAACTAAGTCTGTGCTGTCAAAGTCACAGATTGCTTGATGAAGTCTTTTTTGTTCCTTTCACTGCCACATTTGTCATTCTCTGGCATTTGACAACTAACAATCTGTCAGTATGGGATCTTGACTTATGGAGAATGTTAAATGTATTAAGTTGAGGAATTTGCAAGATATGGATGCTAATGGGAAAGCTGCTGATAATCATTCTCATCAAGTGCTGGTGTCTTGTTTTCACACACTCAGACCCTATTTTTAAGACATTATCTACAGTAGAACACTATAATCAAGGATGACTTTGAGGAGAAACCAATGCAGATGGGTCTGATTCTCCACAGCGCTTAGTTCTTAGCATCCAGTTTCCTCATTCTTATATGTTGCCATCCAGTCCTGCTCTGTTGAACTGAATGTTTGTTGAAAGTCTGCAGATATTACTATTTAGTGTCTCTTTCCTGTGTATGTCTGTTTGTATAACTTCCTTCCCACCCATCCTTGCTATATTTCCCCCACTTGTCTGGATGTGTCTTGACCAGCTGGTAATGTTGACTGCAAGGAATGCCTCAGTCAGATTTTCTCAGGGATACCATTGTACTGTGGATTGTGAGAAATCCAAGGATGAAAACTATCTCCATGGGTTTTACCACTTTTGCAATTTTTATTTCATTCATAATACACAAATTTGTTTACAAATGATTCTCTTTGCATGAAATTCTGAATTTTACTTTGAACCTGAAAAGCAGTATAAATATATATAAATATAATGGGGGGGGGGGCGGGGGGAGGGAGAGTTGGACACATTTCTGTTATGTTGTCAGGTGAAGACACGCTCCTTTTTTTTTTTCCTGTGCACTTTTCATTGAATTAAAATTTAAACTAGGAGAGATTTTAGATATAGATGGATCAGTAGTGCTAGATCAGTAGTGGCAGGACATCATACTTTGTAATGAAGAGTCACTTGAATCCCTCGGTTATGGCTAAAATGAGATCATTAAGCCACCACTTGAACATTCTGATATTCAGAATTATTTTATTAATTTGTTTATATTTTTGAAATAGTCAAAAATTTCCATTTTACATGTTACAGCTTATCTTGAATGGCCACAAAATCTGACATGGTTAGTCTGGTTCGACATAGCTTTTTATCTGATTTTTTTTTTTTTTTCCCCCCACAGCCAAGTTTTTTTTTGTTTTTTTTTTTTTTTTGGTTTTAATCTCAGTTCATATCCATCACCTCAAACCACCAGTCAAGATGATATATGTCAGTCATTTGTATGATGAAAAATGTTGGCTTTGTTATTTATATGGCAGCAGTTACTTTCTTTGCCGGTCTTAAACACTAGAAATTGTGGCAGTTTCCACAACCAGGTTAAGATCATAAAGTGAATACATCTGACAGATAGGAAAACTAGAGAGGACTGGTATTTCAGAGAACTTTGTTCTTATTTCAAGGACATTGGGCTGCTTATACTACACACATAAACTGTTCTTTTCTTTCCTGACCATTAAATCAGTTTTAAAAAAAAAAAGTGAAAACAAATTGGATGAGATGAACACTCTCTATGCTGTCATCATACATGTTTTGGTTAACAAGGACAACTCATAGCGTTATGTTGAGCATGATTTTTCAGTCCTGATTACAGTAAATGTTTATTTCAGATAATAACACACTGGATTGCTAGATTGTGTAATGGGAGCTAGGTGTTAGATCATGGTAGTCAGTTGTACCTATTTGAACACTCGGTTATGTTTTATTGACCAGGCCACGTAATTCTTGACCATATGAATCCGAAAACCAGTCCAACAAACTTGTTTGGAATTCGACAAATGCATTCGTTTTATCAAGGATATTTGTGGGATTTTTATGGAATGCATTTTATTCCTTTTGCACAAATTTATATTAAGATCTTGGTCGAAGCAGTGAAGTTTTAGACATCAGATATATTTGTACAGTTATTTAAAAGCTGTTTCTTTTCCTGACGAGAGGTTTATGGGAATTTTTTCTTTTCTTTAGTAGAATGACATCCTCATAGGTAATCCTTTATATGGGTATATATATAAGCAATGAAATTGTTATGAGGGACAAGAGGAGATAATGTGATTCAGTTTAGATTAAACTGGGGGAATTATCTTTCATTTCTAGCTGTCTGCGTGTTGGAAACATAGAATGGAGTTGTTCTTGTCTTTTTTCCAGATGATTGATGTTCGTACTAAATTTAATGTCAATGTCAAATCTCCAACTAAAAATTGGAACAGCCGTAAGTGGAAAACTATTTGAAATCAGCCAGAAGCATGCCAGATATCAAGAAAACTAGTGCCTTGCTACTATACGGTCATAGGTGAGCATCATCATTGAACAGAACAAGGCATTAGTTTTCTTTCAGTTGTTATGAGCACACAGCGTTGCAGAATTGGGTCATTAAATAGATAAAGAGGTCGTTGGTATTAATCACACTGTGTCTGTTGTATTTTAAGTTCAAATTTTTTAAAAAGTTGTTGCAAGCAGAGTTATGAAATAGGCTGTTACTGTTGGGCGGCACTGACATTAATTATTATCTCATTGTGGTTTTCAGTATCCCTAACTTGAGTGGAAGACAAGTCAAACATGTAGTCTTCAATACCCAACTGTCCTTACTCTACCCCATGCATTGTGTCAGCTTTGTGTCTTGTCCTTTACTTTTCTAACCGTTGTGATTCCCAGATATCTTGTTTTTTCAGGTATTGAACAGAGCAGTTGGATGTGTCCATGATTGTTTTATCCTGAAATCCATCAACTTACTCCATGCTGATGTAAGTAATGTGTGTAGTTCTCTCACAGTTGCTGCTTATACGAGGTGATTAGAACTATAATTTAATCCCTTTAAAAAAAAGTGTCAATAGAAATGACTGGAGTACCAGGAATTTTATGATGATGTTCATTCATGTTAAAAAAAAATGCCAGAGTATGTCTATTGAATATAGAATGAGTAATTTCTTTTTCAATAAAGTAATTATTCAAACCAAAGTATAATGAGCGAATCTTTCACAAGATTGGCCCTTTGACTCTTCTAAGGTTAAATCTGGCATAAGCTTTTGCTCAGTTCATGGGTTTTCCATTACTGAAGGATAGTTGCCTGTCACTATGTCAAATGAACCAGGACATTTGTTGGAATGTGCCATAGGTGACTTTCAATCAGACACATAGATGATTCTTCATGTAGGAGTTATAGTAGTCAGGAGTGCATGGAAAGCTGTCTCAGCAATAATCCTGTCAGTCCTGCCAAGTCTGAATGCATTCTGTGGTGGAGTAACCCATGAAAACAGTTGGTTCAGTATATGAGGTCATTGAGTTCTATATTAATCTGACACCTTCTCATAACCAGCATGTTATGGTATGCTTATATAAAATTCCCACTCTTGTCAGCAGTTGTTAAAGCAGTCAAGTGAAATTAATGAACTTTGTTAATCATCTATCAGTTGAGAGATAATGATTAGGGGCAGTTTGCTAGATTTGTCATCATGTTGTTTGAGTATGGCACTGATAGAATAGTGTATCTGCTATTGAAAATATGAAGGCTTTAGCAGTTCTGAAAATATGTCAGTTATAGCATTTAGGCACATTATGAAAGAACACACATGTATACCTGGCCTGTTCAGATATAAAGGTCAGTTTTGGCAATTAGATGGTCTCTTTAGCTGATGTAGACCATAGTTTCTTTTGGTTTCATTCTTTTTTTGTTTTGTTTGTTTTTTTTCATGCAGTCTTTATCTCATTTCCTGAGTCAGCCATTAGTCATGTAAGGTTTAGTGCTGCCTGTTCACAGATCAAGACCTGACTATTTAGGGCATTATCATTTTGTCAATTTGGCACTGTTCTCCTAGTCTTAGACATAGGTTGTGGCTTCAGAAGGAGATGTGTGCACTGCTAAAGGGCTCAACTATTTCTGTGCCATATAAATATTATATATATAAATATAGCTATATATTATACTTGGTTTTTTTTTCCCTCTTTTTGTTAAAAAAAAAAAATCTCCAGGTGTTTTTGTTCATTGTTATGTTTTTCCATGATACTGATTTGTTTGTGTTTTTTTTGTGTTTTTTTTTTTGTAGCCACATTGTTGTGTGATATGTCGCTATTATCATGATCTTTGACATTTTATACATGCATTTATTTCATTGATGTGCATTTGAGGGAGAAGGTGGGGAATGTTTGGATTCTGTTGTAGAGAATCACCAGATAAATAATATTGTTAAATACAGTATATTTTGTGTTGTCAAGCACCTGTAATGGCATTGAATGGTCTTGATGAGGATAAATAAGTTTTACGTATTATATACTAAACTATGAACATTTTACAGTAAAAATTTTTATATTTCACCTCAAATGATTATATATGAATGTATGT
This sequence comes from Peronia peronii, assembly GCA_039654565.1. NCBI lineage: Eukaryota > Metazoa > Mollusca > Gastropoda > Systellommatophora > Onchidiidae > Peronia > Peronia peronii. The sequence continues at coordinate 12,372 of JBCEWB010898248.1, forward strand.
GTTTTTTGTTTATGTAACATTTATGTTGTGGAAAAGATCAGACAAAGACAAAAACAAAAAATTATCAGTATTCAGAAATGTGCAGTTTGAAACTAGACAAAGGGAAAAGGAAAGAAAAAAAAAAATGATGGGAAGGCTGATGAAGTGATCTGAAACTGAAACATGAAAGGGACATTTTTCAGCTGTCATAGATAACTGACGTGTATAATTTTTTTTGGTTTTTTTTTTTGTTCCTTCCAGGCTTGCGACAGGGCTTCACAGCTTGTTTGTTTACATTTTCTTTGACCCAGAGCGACCTCATAAAGCCAGTATAATATATTCATTGGGTGTTTTTTTTCCCAACCATAGAAAATTTTAGGATGTCTTTTTCACAACTTCAGATTTTGACTGCTGTCTTGTATATGTTATTGATTGCATGGTTAGATTGACTGCTCTTTGTGTTCATGTTATGGTTACTGAGTCTATGTATGTAACAGTTTAGTTGTTTTTTTTAGAATGGAGTCACTTCTCAGTTGGCCCAAATGAGATCAGAGGGTGTTTGTGAAATTAACACACTCTTGCCTATCAAATGTGAAATAACACAGTTTGCATAGATTATATAGACAAGATCAAATATTAATGATGGGAATGTAGTTCAAAAAAATTCAGTGTCTAATCTGTGAGATTAGTAGTGGATAATGATACACCACTGTGCCAGATTATGAGAAAAGAGAAGAATAAGCCATTGAAAGACACAAGTTCAGGAAGAGATGTAGAAAAGAGGATTAATAATGATAAGCACCTTGGCACCGTTGTTATATAACTTAGAACTAGGAATAATGTGGGTCTTGGATTACAGCAAATGTCATGATTGACCAATGACAGGTCTATATATGTCTTTTTAGATCTTTGTTTGACCGACTATGGCTTTATTGTCATCCTGTCATGGCAAGGTGTTTTGTTGTGGTGGTCAGTGCAGATTGTAGATAGATAGATTTTACTATTGTGGAGTGTCTTTGTGAGTGAGAAATGTTCATGAATGCAAGTTCCACATTACATGTTTATTTTTCTGTATTTACACAGTGTCCATGGAAAAATGTCAATGATTGCAAGTTCCACATTATATATTTGTTTTTCTGTATTTACCAACTGTCCTCAACAAGATTGGACCTCAGAAGTGTTAACTTTTTGCTCTTTTTAGCAGGGATGTCTTTGTCATTTTTTTTTATCTCATCCATACCACTTCCCAACCCCATTTTTATTTCATCAAAATTTTTTACATTGTGCTACCTCATCAAGTATATTAGCATAACTGATTCATCTTTTGAAGAAGTAACATCTTTTCTGATAATAGTTCCACTGGTATGTCTCCATGTAATCCTATTAGGAGCTAGCACGTAATGTTATAACCATTCAAACAACTCAAGGCAGACTTATTGAACAATAGGAAGAAGAATGCATCTGCATTTCATTAATATCTGAATACAGGATAACCATTTGAAATTTCAATTCTAAATTTGATTTGAAATATTTAGTTACAGGTATATGATCATCATCATGGGTGCTCCTTATTATGCTATGGTGATGGTGTGAAAGCTTACAGTTAAATGAGTGGTAGAATTGTAAGAGCACATATTATTTTTATATCACGGTAGCATAACAAGAGGACACCATGAGCCCTTTAAGACAATGTAATATCTGTGACATAGAATAATGATTTCAAAAAGTGCAATCCTGTACTTGAAGAATAAATAGAGATATTACTTCCGCTTTAGCACTGTTGACTGTTGGCCTTACAGAGATGATGACCACTATTTGGTACTTGTGGAAAAAAAAACAGTAGCAAAACACCATCCTTAAACAGATCCATAAATGAGATTTAGGTATCAAAAGCAGTGATTACATTCAGTTTGACTGAATAGATCAATTCAAAATGTCCTGACAGGGACAGGTGGATGGACAGGTATAAATAACCAGACTGATTGGGACCGCCTATTTGTCCTTCATGGCTGCTGCATTGTAGAGAATCGGAATGTGATGTTCAAGAACCTCTTGATTTGTATTTACTCTAACTATTTGTCATATTCGAGCTGTGTGTTGCTGTTATCATTTATGTCTCTTATTTTAACTTGCGTGTCTTATTTGTGTCAAAAATGTACATATTATAGTGAATCACCAGATGCTGTAAAGTATGTGAATAGATTTGCTTGATTACTCAGAGTGTATGTTGGCTTACGCAAGTATGATGACTTATATATGTGTGTATGCATTTGTGATGACTTGACTGCCATATTGTGCCATAGATTTGAGACATAAAATTACTATATTTGTCAGGGCAATACAAGAGATAGATCTCTGAACAGGATTTCTTAGTGGAAGCCAGTATGTTTAATTCTTAGAAGACTGCATTTTTCATTCCACCAACTAATGATTTACCATGCCCTTAAACCATTGCGTCAGATATGAAACCCTTGTTCCACAGAAACAGAGAATTGAACCGGCCAGTTGTTTCTTCATCATAAGTTCCATCATGGGTCACTATTTCCACCTCTGGCAATGCCATAAAAGCCCAAATTCTGATGTATCCATTGTGAGTATAGTCTGACACCAAAGCAACTCAATGAAATCCCTTGTTTTCTCTAGAGATATACAGAAAATGATCAGACAGAGACACTACCCATGCTGATTTTTAGTTGGGAATAATTGCCTTATCGCATTATTTTAATATGATATGGCAATCTGGGGTTAACAACAGCAAAACAACCTATTCAGTAGTTGGTAGATGTTGTCCCAAGCGATTTAGTTCCAACAGGGTGCTCTTGGTGGATCAGATGGAATAAAGTTTCACTTTTATTAGTAGCAGCCTACCTCAGTCTGAAGAATATGTCTCTGCATATGAATATAAGCGTTTTGCATTTTACCTCATCCTAAATTGTTTATAATAAGGAAGTCAAAGATGTTGAGCTTGTATGTAGGAAGTCAAAGATGTTGAGCTTGTATGTAGATAACTCTTTGAGGTATTTTTTTCAGGTTCAGGAGTTCTTGTGTGGATTTTCAGTTATTTTCAGGAAATCAAAAATCAATGCAGCATTGTTTAAGTTTGTAACAGCAGTCATATTAAGAAGTTACCTGGCTATTACTTTGTGTAAGAAAAAATTTATTTATTATATAGAAGCCTATAAACAGTGTATTTACTGTAAAGAGCATTCTAAATTTTGATAATACACTCTAACACAGTTAGTAAGAAAATGCTTAAAAAGAATCTTGCATTATTAAGAAAGAACCTTTGGGAACGTTTTTTTTGCTATGTAATTTCTTATGCTTACAAAGAAATAAAACGATGGGC
>JBCEWB010898359.1:0-15695 GCA_039654565.1 Peronia peronii
AAAATGAAGAAAATTACTGGTTTAGTGACACTTGCGGGGAAGGCCATGACCACCCACCATGATCAGCGGTAGTGCCCAGTCCAGTGCACTGAGTGGTCACCTCTGGGGTCAAACTAAGTGATCCGCCTTGAAGAGAAACTGGGCAGCCGTGAGACATGCCTAACCATAGCATCTATAAATCTCTCTACAATGCTATACATGTAAAAAAAAAAAAAGGGAGCTCCTTGCACAAACAGTTCACCTTCAAAATACTGGTGCATCCTGAATTCACAGATATATATTCATATTTTCATGTTTCTCTGCAGATCTCACATATTGTTGTTGTCCAGCAAAATGATCAACTTACCTCAACGACTCCGACTTGGGCGCCTTGTGATTCCAGAAATTTCTGGTACTCCTCATCAGAGAAGATCTCTTGTTCATCCAGGGTCTGTCAATCCAAGAGGGTGGAAGAACAAAAAGGAGGACAATATTAAACCAATGCAAGTCATGGATTCCTCTCACTCTGATATGCCTAATGTTAGCTATCATGTCATACTGAAAGTCCTAGAACTCAAATGTCCCTAAAGAACATAATTGTAACTGCTTCTCTTTCTTTACGGAGTGCAGGCCTTGGATCAAAGCTCTGCCCTCAACCCAATCTGAGATACTTTTACCATTTCACAATGATAAGATATGGCAAACTTGATTTGTCCTCAAAGAGAAATTTCATTCACAGTTGATGAAACACAGCATATATATGTATAAGATACCTTTACAGACATATACACAAAAATTTGAATGGCATCAGGACAAGGCAGACAAGGAACATTGGCTTAGCTAAATACATGTAATACCTCTCTGCCTTTCTGGCCAGTTAGTATTCTTTACACTGAATAACATGCATGATATAAGTATATATTTTTTGTAGTTCATAATAACTTTAAAATGAAAAAAATATAAGCAATAATAGGCTATCCACTCTATATAGTCTTGATGTAAGTTGAGTTGAATCTATTGTTATCATTCCCACTTAAGGCATACCATAATGGTGAAGTTCAGTGATCATGTTAAGGTTCTACTCTACAAATCTCAAAGCCCTGTAGCAATCCAAAGTCCTGTAACAGGGCTAATTTCTATGAGTGTTTGACACTGATGAATGCATGAGTTTCAGACCAAAAATACAAAAGCAATTTCAGTGAAAAAATATGTAGATATGAATAACAATTTCCTTTTTACCAACATCAGATCACACCGGATTTTGGGTAGTGGTATCAGCTCATTCTGAAAACTGAGCAAGTTGACCATGAAAATATTTTTTTTAAATTTAAAACAAAAAAAAAAAAAAGAAAAATTCTAAGAATTACACAATGGTGGAATATTGTGTGAAATTTCTATAATCTGACGGACAGCTTAGTTAAGACAGACTACTAACAGCCACTGCCAATGTATGCCAAAGATTACCTGCCAACCATCATCTTTTTGGAATTCTGGATTCTCTCCATGAGTTCCGGTGTACTCCATGAATTCTTCGTATGAAATTCTGGCATTCCTATCCTTGTCCATCTCCTTGAAAACATGTTCTCTCATTCTGTTCATTTCTTCCTGTCTCTCCACAGGGTCATCTTCATCTGGAGAGTTGCGGGCATCATAGATTTTGTCCAGCTGTTAGTGAATATATCAGTCCAAAAAGTCAGACCACTGGGGAAATACTCTTTCCAGGAGAGATACAGATAGTTGAAAACAAAAACCAATGAGCCTGACTTTGAGCAAAAGTATATTGTCCACCACTGTATCTTATTAAGTTCCAGTAGTCCAAAATGGCTGAACATTTAAGCCATTCTGAAACCAAAAAGTACTGGAGAATGCACAAAACTGCTGATTATCAAATTACCAATGAATCTTGACTGCACTGTTTTCCATACTTTTCGATAACTGCAGAGATTCATAAATTTCAAATGACCTCTCAGAAAAAAATTCTATTTGACATCTTTGATGACAGTTTAAAATTTAAAATGGCAGGTGCATGAAAATTTCAAGCTCTGTGAAGTCAGCAGAGAATCATTAAATATCAACAGGCAAACACATGATGTCTTTACAGACAAACTATGACTTAAATGACTATTACAAAGACAATAAGACAATGAACGGTATTGGTCTTCATCTTCAAGTAATGTATAAAATAAAATAAAGACTAAAAACTCTCTCTCTCTTTCTCTGTTTGTAAGTTGAAAGCACATTAATTTGGCAAGACTGACAAGATGTTCAGAAGATTAAACAAGAAGAAGAATCAAAACCTTCACCCCTCATACAAAAATAATATACCTCCAACTGCAGAACAGCATCCACTTCCTCTATACTCCATTCCATATCACCATTCAGATCTGTGGGCAAAAAAGTGAGACAACAAAAAAATCCTTGTACATCAGCACATCCAACAACCAAACAATCAAGTAAAATAAAAAAAATTCTTGAACAGCTATTTTTTTTTTAATCAAGAAATATGGTTATCAAAACCTAAGCAAGTCCCAATCAAAGGCATCAAGTTTTTTTGCTTCTTTCTCTCACTTGTAGTTTTTAAAAATGCTACACCTGAACCTATGGAACACTTGCAGTTTAGATTTGACCAGAAAGAACTCACTGCAGATTTCTCCTTCCCAATTGCCACTCCTGAAGTACAATCACTTTTTTCTTCCCCAAGCTCTGAGATCCTCCAGCCAGTGCCATTTCCTGCCAAAACTTCTAACCTATGACCTCATATCACCTATGAACTTACCATGTTTGAAGAAAAATGTCCTGGGGTCAAACTCCTGGTCCTCTAAGTGGTCGGCCTTGTCCCAAACTTCCTCAAACTGATCCTTGCTGCCCTGCCAAATGGAAACCAGACAAATTATTGATGATACAATGCAGATGGACTAATAAGATATGTCATTCATACTTGATGATTATATACACAAATTTGTGGTCAAATTTACATGGTGTATGATAGCCCACCATAACTGCCAGACTTCTAACCCTATACAATCCAGACTGATATCCTGTCTCTTAACTTTAGAACTGCGACCTAAGGGCTACAACGCTCTGCGGCACACCTTGCCGGGCTTGTCAATCTGTCGCTTGGCGCTAGTACTTTGCCTCAGGGTGTTTGTTCTGACTATAGAGACTCCACCTTGGCTTTGGAGTGACACAATGCAGGCCCAGATTGACCACCTTGCTGACCAATGTCTTTCTTTAATCCCTCCCCTAACTCCACCCTTTCTTCACATGTAATAATATTTGCAATGAGCCAATGGTAGGAGAAGGGATTGTATTTACAAAGACATGTCAATTTCATATGTGTGCCAATTTCATCACCCCTCGTCCCACGACCATTCCCATTACAAATTTGCTCATAACCTGATGTAACTGCTTGAACAAAACCACTTCACATAGGGGTGTATTTACATTTATAGAATCTCAGTGTAAACTGCAAGCTATCATCCCTGTGACCACGTGGACTTAGATTATTCTTACTAGATCAGATCGGCTGACGCTGACGGGGCAGTGGTGACTACAAAGAAATGTATACAAGTAAAGTAATGATGGTGCAGAGTGAGAGCACAAGAGAGCTATCTGATATATAAACTAATAGATACATAGACTACTTTAGCTTTCACTCAATAGCAATTATAGCTCACTTGTACTCTCAACAGCTTGAACGCTGGTCAATGCGAAACTTACTGAGTGGGTCAAGTGGTTAGGAGAGCCTGCGTTATTATTCAATATGGTATAAACAAAGAGACTGCATGTATTCGATATTCTCTCGCATCATCATACAGTTTCTTTTGATTGTAGTTTCGGACCACTTGAGAGGACTTGAGTGGGCCATGTGGCCTTTGATTTCTGTTCTTCTCTTCCGTTCAAGAGGATTTCATCTTTGGGCATGGAATTTCTCACTGTTCTATTAGGTAAAGTTTCCTTTACCTTGTGAAGGAGTGTCTATTGAGCTGCGCATCCTTATTATGATGATAATTTGACCAAACTGAGGCAGATAAACCCCAAGTTTAAGTGACATGGTGAGAAATATCACAGCACAACGAGGAGCCCCCACCAATAAACATGGGCGTCGTTTGCAGGGATTCGCTTTACCCGTCATATAAATATGTGGTTCGCAGTTCTTGGGTTAAATATCAATGAAAAATCAACAGAGACTGACAGTCTACAAGAAATCTCAATATTTTAATGGAGGATGTAACTACAGCTAACAGATTCCTAACAATCAAACAGCTTTTTTGTATAGTCTTTGAACTCCAAAGCCCAGTGTGTCAGATATGACACAGGCCAATTCAAAGAATGGTTAGCAGTAGCGCACAGCTGAACCCATATAAAAGAAATCAAGGCAGAAGATTCCATAACCTAGACATGTCTTTTAAAAATAGCTTATTTTGTCAGCCATAACATCAGGTTTGGGCACTTGGACTTCAATCACATACATCTTGGCATTTCTTGGATTAAACAAATAAATTTCTCTACTCAGCACCGGGTTCAAGCCAAGTCAGGTGAAATGTGTGATACTGAAAACTGACATTGTAGGCCAGAATGCAATACAAACAAGCAAAGCTGCCTCACAACTTTCAAAATTATTCAAACTGTTTCAACTTATTAGCACAGAATATAAAGACCACACTGTTAGAATAAATTCACATCTTCACATTCAGGAGTCGTAGATGGTCTAGGATTTAGCAAGTGAGCAAATGATTGTGTAAATATCACAAATGGACAGATGTCTTCAATTATGTATGTACAAATGATACACTTATGTTATAGAACATGTACCGGATGGTTCAGCTTGGGGTGTTCAGCATGTTTCTTCTTCAGTGCTTCCAGTCTTGCCTCCTCTTTCTTTCTCTCTTCCTCTGACATTTGTTTGAGATGTTCTTGTTTCTCAAACTCTTTTTCCATCTCATACTCTTTGAATTCTTTCCTCCTCTGTTTGTCCAGCTCCTCCAGGTCAGATGTGGTCTGAAGACAACACAAAGACAGCAGTGTCAGCGCTAGAAGATGACAGTGCCGATCAGGCCAGATCAAGGTATCAATAGATCCATATTCAGCTCCTGACAAACATTTTGTCAGGTTCCCAGAGTTTACATGGACAAGATGAGATAAGACAAACTACTTGTCCTTAAAAAGAGATTCTTCCCCTTTCATTGTTGATGAGACATAATGAGTGGGGACAAGCATTCAGGCATAGGCACATGTATCAATATTATGAGTGGCATCAGAACAGGGCAGGCAATTTAACTAGGTTAGAACCACACAGATTATCTCTGATACTGCACTCTAAGAGATTAAATCTTTTTGTTTTCGCTCCTGAAATGCATGTAGATGCTCTAGCTCTTTGGCCTGCCCCAGCAGTATAACTCATTCACTCTTCACTTTCTGTGCCACAAAAGAACCTCATATTTTTGTCCACTTTTTGGCCACAACATTTTTCTATTATTTGTCACTCCCCATACCTAATGATAACAAATAAGCATGTTAATGTTAAAATTGACCTCTTCAAATTTTCAGCAATCTCAATGCATATGCTACAAATGCCAAGACAATGTGAAATAGTGGTGACAAAATACAAGCCTGCCAATCAGCTCTCTAGTTCACCTGTATGACAAATATTGTTTCATAGCACTGTGATTTTCTTGCAATCTGGACAGTGAGTCTATTTCTCTATCAACAGACTTTAACTTTTCTCACAGGAATCACTGCACTCAGAGTACTTACCTTTTTGATGAGATTTTCTAAATCTTTCATTTCAAAACTATGGGGATTCCGTAGGTCCAAATGGCCTGGAATCTGAAAATTCCTCATTGCCTTGGGATCAGCTGTAATAAATTGAAGAAAAAATATATAATTGTAAATTATTTCTTTTCACCCAAAACAACTAATAATTTTCCAATCTAAAAACCTAAATGTTGTACAGTTTTCTCCCCCTTTTCTTTACATTCACAGGCAATGGTAATTATATATTTTATCCACAACTTGTATACATCATCAATTATTTTAAAAAAAAACAAACTATTTCAATGTGAAAATTACATACCTGGTGACTATAAAAATAAAATCAATCAATATAGCTTCGTATACAACATTTATGCAGGTTTGAAAGCTAAGGGAAAATATAAGAATGGGGTAGAGGGATGGTTCACATGGGAATGTATTCTCCAGCTATCTTGCTTGTAAAACATTCAGTGATGAAACATGCGGGTTAAACAGTGAAGATGAGTGTTTGCTTCTGTATTCAGGGTGTGTATAGGCTAAAGTGGTCTCCATTGATTATCTCCTTGAGTGAATTGGATTTAATTGAGCTTTCTTGATGGTGATGGCATGAGCTTCTAATTTTTTATTCAGTCAGCACACAAGAAAATTTGCACATGAGAGAGATCAACGGTATGGAGTCTTAATCTTTCACATCTCAACCTTATGTGTGACAAAAAAACAAAAAAAAATTAAATGGGAAGGGGGGGGGGAGGGAGGAAACAGTGTTTCAGATGCAGCACACAGGAAGCAATAAATACTTCTGATTTCATAAAAATTATGGCCCTGTTAATGTGTTAATAGCTATCCACAAAAAAAATAAAAAATCAATATAGTACAACCAAGATTCTACAACTGGTTAATTCTCAAGAAAGCAAATAAAATAAAGTAAGTAAAAGGTTGTTTCTGTTAAAAAAAATCTGACAAAATCAAGTTGTCTACTTTTCAAGCATATCAACACTGACTTGAGCCTATCAAACACTTAGAACAAGTGCGAAGCGGGATATTTCTGTCTAGATAATCACACCCCTGAATTGGGATCACAATAAAATAACAGCACAAGAACCTAGGATCAACTCTTCTAATTTTTTTCCATTTGTTACTAGTGAAAACTCTTATGAATAGTTTAAGATTCTCAACATATATAATGAAATACTTCCACACCAAATAAAATTTGTGTGAGACAGGACACTCAGATGATCTCAACTAATTATCCCAACTAAAGATTAACCCAGGGAATTATTCAATGAGTAAGAGAATACTAATTAAAATGCAAATGCTATCACATAGAATAGCATATCTTTCACCTTAAAATTTTCAAGACTATCGCATGGATAAGTGAGTTGTGGCACAAGGTTAACACAGTACTCAAAAAGAAAAAAAAAGATTTTGCTCAAAGCTCTTGCTGCAGACTAAAACAAGAACTAGTATGTGTGAGTACAGAAAAACTGTTCAGCTACAATCCATATTACATTTGAGAAAATTAAAATAAAAAGGAATTCTGGAAGAAATGTTTAAAAAAAACTTATTCTATTTCATCAAAATGTCAAAACAAAAATTTTAAAAATGATAATATCAAAAAAAAAAAAAATATATATATATAACATGGCAACTAAGGTAATTGTTTCAGAATTTTGATTTTGCCGAATCATTCAATAATTAGAATATCACTGAACTACCTTGAGAGCCAAAGTAAAAACAGAACTTTGATGATTGATAGAATGGTCTCAGAATATTTTTTGAGGGTCTAAATTTATTTTGTACACTAAATGTAGCTTATGGTCAAAGGAGATAAATTTCCTGTTACACATTACGTTACACAGAATGAGGACATATGTCAGTTATGTGATGTGATGTATACAAGTCACATGGTTTATGAATATTTAGAGGGTCTGTTATTCTTGTATGCTTTGGAAGCATTACTAATATTGCACAATTCTCAGAAAACACTATCTGTTTTGAAAAAAAAAAAAATTTTAAAAAGACAGAACAAAACAAAGTGGAGGCAGCATGAAAACAGTATTGTGCCTGATAAAGTAACATGTCGTTACTTACTAGCAAATTTATCTGGCCGCTACAAAAATGAAAAAAGAAATCAAGCAAGATAACATGGAATGGGAGGGGGATGTGAGAAACACCCATGGAAATTTTTAGCTTTTAGTCATGAAACTTAAATATGCCAACCATTATGAAGACAAAAGCTTTAGCCATACAATAAACCAGTGCATTGTCTATAATAAGCCATTCAAATGTAGTAAAGTTATGTTTCTTGCCTTTTCTGCTGACCAAATCTTGTCTCTCTTTCTACAGAACTGCTTGCTAATACAAGGTATGTTTCTTTCAAATAGCCCTCTTATACTAATCTAGCTCTAATTTCCTTTGAATATCTATGTCTGAATGAATACAGCTAAAGTCATTTATAGTCAGAGAATCAGCATTAGAAATTCTTCTAAAATTCAGTGTTCACACCCATAGACTGTTGTTAAAAAATGGCACACAAGTGGTGGGAAAGAACATAATACGAGTTCTGCAGATCTCAGATTATTTGTAGGTATAACAACTTCAAAGCAGTGCTCAATATAACCATTTCCAGCCTTAACAGTCACAGTGACATTCTTGTTATTCTGAATGCTCCAACTGTACTAATTATTTCAATAGATGAATTTAGAAAATCTTGCTAAAATGTAATACATGCTGCTGATAAAGTTCAATTGCTGACATGATGGGCAATCAACCTAATAACTACTACGAACAAATAGTAACAATTGAGTTAAAAAGAGTAAATAAAGAAATTAAAATAATCAGGCACTGATTTTTTTTAAATTTAAAATTTAAAAAAAAAAAAAAAAACTACCTTGTGCCAGTTTCAGGGATGTCACCAAAGGTATTCTCTCTCACAAATCACCCTTGATTTACAAAATGCTAGAATCAAACTATATTAAATTCGTGAGCACTGATTCCATCAGCTAGCCTATAATCCCTTACATGATTATGTCACTAGCTGCTGCAATGACTCAGTTATAATACACTCAATCACCTTCTTTTTGTCTCCACCAAATGTCAGTAAAGTGACAAATATCAACTAGATCCTCAACTATATCTCTAGTAATGAGTGAATATCTTCTATTTCCATTTTAAATATGACATCTGATAAAAGAGCTTAGCACATGTCTAATTTCCTGCTAAAACTTTTTCAGTTTGTTCCTTCGTGTTAATTTGAATAATGTTGGGATTGGTATTTAAATCTCATTACAGTTTACTGATGGGGATATGCTTCACAATGTCTGAAAATTCTGAAGGAAAGAGATTTAAATAAATATTCTTCGCAGAAAGTTATTCCGATTTCTCATTGTCAATAAAACATCTTCAAATGTTATGGAGAATTTATCAACATTTTTCTTAAATATTTTTTTCCACAGAATATTTAGGCTTTCTTGGGCAGAACCTTTTTCTTTGAAAATAGAGACTTGACAATGTCTTTCTTTTCATGAAAGTGCTGGGTGTTTTCTTTCATGGAGGTACTGGGAGGGGCACACTGGATATAAAGGTATTGCTGGAAATGGAGGATTGTGATTCTAGGATGGCAACATCCCTAGCAGCAAAGGCTAACAGAGTCAAATGAACAGCAAACAGGGTTACTGTGAAGGAAGCACAGCTTTCTGTGTACAAAGTGCCAAACACAGGAGGCCACCTTTGCTGGGTGACCACATCCAATGTTACCTCCATGGAGGGCATTCATAATCAAGTCAATACCAGACATGCCTTGCATCTGCATACGGGCTAGCTCCTGCAGCCGGGCAATCTCTCGCCGTTTGATTTCATCCAGAGATGTGCGAACAGTGTGGTTGACCATTTCCAAATACATAGCTATTTTTCCACTCTGAGGAATAAAACAAACGGCCCTTGGATAATGTCAGCTGTTATTATGATCCAAATACTTACTGATATTTGCAATTCAAAGCCAGTGCCCCCCATCTCTTACTTTCAAGGCTCTAATATATCGTTGCCTCAGTTCATAAGTGTTCTACTTCCACTTTCTAGAAAATCAATGTTAAGTGGATTGATAGATTATACTCAACATATGCTGCACTTCCTAACTTAGGTTGAAAAAGTTCTTGGACTACGCAAGCCATGCTTTATGATTATGTTCTTTGTAGATCCTCTATATTACATGTAGGATGAAAACTTCAAAGCACGATTTCTCAAAATTACAATAAAGAGGAGATACAACAACTGTGAACTGAGGCGACCATATATATTTTTTGGATTATCTAATGTTGGCCAAGTTAATAGCTCTTTCAAGTGGACAACTGACAGATTAATTTTCAACATAAAGCAAATGCTCAGCAGAAATATAATGTTAATGCCAAAAAGCTACTAATCACCCATTATTGACTGGTTTTCACCAATGCAAAAATTATGGCAAATTAATTCAAAATTTAAAAATCCTGCGAATGCTGGGATCACATCATATGTTTACATCACTGTCACAGGACAAAGCAAAACATTAAACTTTTCCATCAAATATTGAGATTTTCATATCTCATCACTCCATGTCATTTACAAATGTAACAGTGTAATTTAACGTATGTAAGATAATATTGCTTACCTTAATATCTGAAACATTAGCTGTCTCTAATTTCTCACGGAAGGCTTTGTCACTTTCTAGCACCTCAACCACTTGACGTAGATATTGATCATAAGCCAGACCAGTCTTAATGGAAGATGAAAATGGCTCATAATTGGATATACTACTGCTATAATTTATGCATAGCAAGCATCAAAGAATTTAAACTATTTAACATTTATGTTTACCCTTTGTGGAAAATGATGTTCAAATCTTGAACAGCCTATTTTATTTAATTATGATTACAATTTTCTCCATCAACATTCTAAAAGATATGAAATATCACTACAGAATTCCACACAAAATAAGGTGTTTGCATTCTGCTAAATAAAAATGTGAAACTGCAAATTTTTTGTGTATCAGTTTGAATGATAAGCTGGCAAAGGTTATTCCAAACTATCTACAATGTTAAAACAAAAAATAAATAAGCTGCAATTCTCGATCTTCGCGACACTTAACCACTTCACTGCTAAAAAAGCATGAGGTACGTTCAAAAAATGGTCTATTGTATGTGGGAAAATATACTGGTACATTCAAGGTCAGCTTACCATCAACCACTCCCCTTTTCCCCTTTGTTCAAAAGTTCTGACCATTGACCAGCGTGTCACATTTGTACGCAGAATCTTTTGATAGACCATGCAAACTGATGATTGACAGGTGACCTTGAGATGAGGTATACAATCTACTTGTTCATGTAACAGTTAGTAGCACTGAATATCGCTTTTGATTACCCAGTGAATAGATAGAGGTGGGTGCCGATTGGCTCGCCCACAGTGAGAAGAACTGAGTGCCAATAGGGGGGGGTAACAGTAGATAGAGTGGGGGAAACTGATCATATCACTGATGCCTAGCATAGGACTGCAAAATTGGAGTAGCAGTGAAGTGGTTAACAAAAAATGTAGCTCTGCCTAAAATATAAAGTGAGGACTTCTCCTCTTTCTAGTGACTGCAACATACATCTTTTGGATCATCAGGTGACCCCTCCTCCACGGGTTTTGGGGGTGGTGGTCCCCGTTTGATCGGCTTGGCTAGCAATGGAACCATCGTCATAGCCAAGAGAGTGATGACAAACAACGAGTAAACACCCATATTTATGAAAGCCTGTGGTAAACAACAAAAAAAAAAAGAAAGTCACAATATTTTGCAAACAAAATATCTCAGGTAGAATAATAATAAATTATTTATATTATCATTTCAAGTAGATCCTTATTATTGAGACATTCTTTCTTTATTATCAATTTGTTCATCATTATAATAATTTCTCAAATAAAACAATCATTTCAAGTTCCCACACGTTTTACTACACTTACAAGTTGACAAATAATCTCCAGTTGGAAAAATGACTTAGGGTTGAAATGATATATACTGCTGTTTTGCGGAGAGTTTCACATCTTCTGAGCCAAGTATCAAATAATCTGTCTTGTACCATTCAAAAGAACAATCTTTATTACATGGTGTACTCATTTTTTTTTAAAACCTCTTTATCTGTTAACTGTCCTACAAAATTCAGAGTCAAAATACCCAATTTTAAAATTTAAAAAAAAAACGATAACCTATGTATGAAGTTTTTTTTTTTTCAGAAAAGCAGCTCAAAAAGCAGTCAAATGAACTGCCAAGACTAAACTAGACTAGATCTATCCTCAAGCAATTAGCTTTTGCCGAGGACCAGTTTTCGCCGCTTAAAGCATTTCTGTGCTTACATCTTTTTTTGTGACTGTGCATGCATGACTTCCTGAGTTTCATTTTCTAGGAGATGTCACACAAAGAGTGATGTGGCTCTTTTGTGTATTTTTCAACTCAAAATCACTTTCCAAAGTAAGAAAAATGGCCAAACCTGCGGAAAAAGGCTTTTTCACTGTACTATTACTTTTCGGTTCAAAATAAACTGATGAGAAAAAATATAGCATAATGAAACTTCTAATTTTTTCATGTTGACTTCCTGCTCAAATACAGCAGACAATTGACATCTAAAAATAACAAGTGATTCTGCCAAAGTTTTTCGACTGCCATTGCGGCACTGTCTATATGGAAAACCAAATGAGCACTGTTGTTTAATTTTTACTTGTTTCTTTTTGCAAATTTCAAAATAAGGCATACCATCAAGTAAGAAAACTTTTTTCTAAAACTTCTGCTCTTCTGGTTCCAACATTTTCCAACAATGTTCTAGTTCCCATTTTTGAGTTCTTCAAGGGTTTTCTCTCAATAATTCCAGTAAATTTTCAAAAACAAAACATGACAAACAAGGCCCTAAAACATTTTAACTGTCTGAGTTACCATACTTTTAGCAAAATCTGATCCCAATCAGTCTCTCATTCATCCTGGATCTAACCCATTCAAGGGGAGGCCTTGTACGTCAACAACTCATTCGGATTGCAAATTCGTTGCTATTCGGACATGGGTCTGCTTAATATTACTTTACTATGCGGACTCGGGTCTGTTTAGCCTCAGTGTTACAGTCTTACTAAGTATCCTACTGGGACCAGGTTTTGCTGCATTAACACAGTGCAAGAACACAGACCAAATATCAACAAAAATGTGGAACTAAAGTAGAATTTTCAGATACACATTTGAGGATGCATCATTGATAGATCTAGATCCACAATGTTTTGCGATCCAACTGAGCCGATATGCTGACCTACTTAGCCTCCCCTTGAATGGGCTAGATCTCGAGCCACCGCAAATATGATGTTTTAGGGCCTCATTGTTGAAAATTTACTTGAATTACACGGAGAAGATTCATAAAGAATTCAAAAATGCTTAAAACTTAAACTTTAATGGAAAACTGATTCTTTGCGCAACATCTCCTAGGCTAGTCTAGAAAATGAAACAAGGGAAGTCATGCATATGCAAACCACAAAAAAATAAAGTAAACATCAAAACACACTGAAAATAGTCCATTGAGGACCCCACCCTAACCTTAAACATTAATCCTGATGAAACAAGCGTTTCAAATTCAGAGAATATGATGAAAAAGTGGCACCCAAATCCATGAGAGATAGTTGACTGTGACAGGGTGCTTATCACGGGAGCATTTCTGAAAGGAAGTGTATTCGCAGTTGACCTGTCGACCACGAATACGGTGTGTGTTAATAGTCGACAGGTTTCTGGAAGTCACTCTGCGGAAAAAGGAAATTTGCCTTCTCGAGTTTCATTCATTTTAAATCAGTTTGCACATTATTCATGGCTGTGCACCAGCTTGCTTTTGGTTTGACCCCGTACTAGTGGCTCGGCTGGTCACAGTTCACAGCTGGCCCACCAGCATCGTGCGCTTGTGATTGTGGCAGTACACAAATGTCTTGATTTAATACTGATAGTGGCACAAATGCCGAGACAACCACTCCCTTTGGAGGTTGAAAAGCATACAATTACCATAACCATGACACAAACATTAGCTCCTCCAGCCATTTTACTGATTCCCATCATGATTATACATAATTACTTTTTCTTCACTTCTTGCCCTCATCAATTCTCTCTATTCATACTATACTACACGAATTACATTTCAGTCCATCAGATCTATTACTAGCCATTCTACTTCTACAAAATTTTGAATAAGTAAGCTTCAAATGATGACAAAATGTTGAAACAAATCTGAGAATATTAAAACTACACATGATGAGCAGCAAAAGTCACAACTACAGATATACAGTATAGTGTGGGTTTAAACAAAATCAAACACTGACAACATCAATGTGTTCAAAAGAAAAAGCTTTCAAAAGCTTCTGCATATCATATCATTTCGGAAGGGGGTGGGGGGGGGGGGAATATCAAATGAAACAGTACTTTAAAGAAAGACTGAACATCTAAAGACAAATTATGTTAATGACACACATGCTCTAACTTATTCCCATCATACAGTGCACATATAGCCTATTTTGGGAGAATCCGCCAAGTAAAATTTGACACAATTTAAGACATGCAGGCTTCTAACTAGGCATGCATTTAACTATGATAGGTATGCACTGTGTATGATCAACAGTCAGTCCACCGTTTGACAGCGTATGCACGATGCACTTATGGTCGACAACCAATGATTGATGCATTCAAATGTAAACTGCGAATGCGTGATGCTTTCATGGTCGACAGGTCAACTATGAATACACTTCCTTTCTAAAAATTACTCCGGGTCTGTATAGCAGGAGAAATCTATCCAGACTCAGATCCATATAGCTCTAGATTCTAGATCTTGACTAGATAGAATCTAGTCTAGATCTAGCCACTTCGTCTTCGTACTGTGTTAGATGATGCATCTTCCCAAAGTAACTGAAAATTCTATACTGATTCTTGTATCTTTGTTGATATTTAGTCTGTTTTCTATCATTGGGCTTAGCACAGCCAAAACTGATCCCACTAGCTTAGTGCCTAGTCACTAGGATATATTTTATTTTAGAATCCTGAATTGTTTGTAATTGAGCAGTAATGACGGATTAGAAGTTTCAAGTAGATCTATTGTAAAAGGATGTAAGAATGAACAAATGTCGCTGGTTGTCCAAAAACATAACATCAAATGATCGTGAATGAATTCTGTTTTAAACGTGAACCTACCCTAAGGAATATCCTGAATCCTCCCGACAAAATGTTGATGCTAAGACCGGAAATGTACGTGTACTGGCTGGAAAGGGAGTTCACT
This sequence comes from Peronia peronii, assembly GCA_039654565.1. Taxonomy (NCBI): domain Eukaryota; kingdom Metazoa; phylum Mollusca; class Gastropoda; order Systellommatophora; family Onchidiidae; genus Peronia; species Peronia peronii. The sequence goes on from JBCEWB010898359.1 coordinate 15,027, forward strand.
ATCAAAAAACATTTGCACAGGTCTAAATGAAATTTCATTTCGCAAGAGAGTATTTCAAGAGGGTATTTTGTGGTTCAATGTTTATTGGGTTAGCTTAGAATTTTATCTTCAATCGGTTATCTAGCATTAATTTCAATATATATTGATAAGAAAATTTACCCAACTTTTGTAACAAAAACTTCAAGAAAGCTGTTTGACAAAAACTAAAAAAGTATTCTGAAATCATTTTTAAATTATTTGTTAAATACCGACCTGAAATAGTGGACTGGATGATAGACGGATGAGACTATCCGCCACTGCTTCCATCATTTATCAGGTGTCATCATTATGTTCACAGTATCATAGGACAAACCGTATCCAGAGAAGCACAGTGCGGAACGATGGTCAAATCCGTCCTGTTCGTTTGTTTCGGTAATTTGAGAACATAGATTTAGATTTATCATTCTTAATTGTTTATTGCTCTGAGTAAGGGCTGAATAAGGGGGGGCACTGTACTCAATTTATTGACTGATCAACAGATCACATATTATAAAGTTTGATGTTAACTATCCCTTCAGTTATGTGTTAAGGTTGGGGGGAGGGGGGGGGGGGTGCGGTTTTTTTTCTTATTAAAGATAGACCATTTTCACAAGGTACCCCCAACCACCCCTGCTGGCTGGTGAAAAATCA
>JBCEWB010898470.1:0-15694 GCA_039654565.1 Peronia peronii
GTTAGAATGGATATATCCACTTTTTGATACCATTTTTATACGCAGAAAAGGCAGGGCTTTTAAGAGAGAACAAAAACCCAAAATCGCGTTTTTTTAAGCAAAATCCATATTTCAGGACGTGCCCCCCCTCCTCCTAAATTATGAAATATCACCTTAGGGGGTCCAAACATTTATCTTTAATTAAAACCAGAAGTCAGTCCAGCCTAGTGTGAAAAAATGATAGCAGGAAAATAATTTCAGTTGAGGGAATGTTATGGTATTAAAATTACAGTGTTTGTCTTGAATAGCCATGATGCTTTTGGTCAGTTTATTAAGTTTTGTGAAAAAATTAGACAATGAAATGGTGTATTTTTTTGTAAATAAAACCATCGCTGTTTTTGTCATCATCCTTTCCAGAGTGCAAGCCATGAACCAAAAGCCCAATTGCAAACAGTCTTATGATGATACTGTCAGAATTTCAGCCTAGAGACTGCTGCTCAATAGTAGAGTTGCGATTAAGCCCATCTCCCAGAAATTCCATGTGTCTGTTTTTAGAAGAGGGGCAGATATTGAGCTGCATTCGCTTGCATTCAATGATGGTGAATAGCAAAAAGTTAGTTTCGGGACGAAGAACATTTTGTTTTTCAAGAATTTCTACGGAACAGAGTGACCGCTGTGTAATATTAATTTTGGAGATACACACATACATAGATCTAGATCTATATCCTACTTATGGCTCTGACATCCCTTCCTCCTCATTATTTTCTGTCTCCCATCGCATTAGATCCAGACTTAGATCTAAGTTGCATAAAATGTTTATTCGTTCATTTATTTGTGGATACTGATAAGCCTTGCATTTTACGCTACCAGGCGATTTTTTTTTTTTTCAATCGTAATAATAATTCCGACCTAGGCCAAGATTTAGATCTAGATCTAAATTCAGATCTAGACTAGACTAGATAGAGATCCAGATCTAGATGTTGTGAGATCTAAACTCTTGATCGGTTGATGGACATTTTTGCAAATCAACAGATCTAGATCTAGATCTATTTTAACATGAGCTGAGATCAGCCATAAAATGTGAAATGAGCATAATGAATTTGTATTATCATTAGTGTTTTTATATTAAGCATTTTCATAATAATCACGTTTGAGTTCAGTTAGTATGCTTTCCATTTCACCATTTGAGCATTGTGAGGTAAGGTTGTTTTGTTAGCTATTTGATACCAGAGGTGGAGAAAGATGAGAACAATACAATCAAGGTACAGCAAAACTCGACTCACACAAGTATGACTTAACTAACACAAATCCTATTCAACATACTCTTGTTCACAACACCTTAGATTAGGCCCACGTTTTGTTTTGTTTTTTTGTTTTTTTTATAAATAAAAACACTCTGGAAAAAAAAAAAAAAACATGGACAACACCCTGACTTTTTGATATGGTGTTGGGGTTTCATTACAGTGGAATCTGGATGATAAATTATACTACACGTTATCTTAATTCAGGTCTCTTCCTTCTTTAGCTTTGTTATTTAAACCTTGATATAAACCTTAAGTATAAATTCTGTACATTTATCCAGATTCTGAGGGTGGCAGTGTCTTTGAAAGTAAAATATCTTGACTTAGATCAGCCACTACTAGGCCTACTAGATGATCTATAGATCTAGATCCAACCCCTGCCAGATAAATTAATAATATTGTAAACTTAAACTATGGATGAGCAACACAAATCTTACTGTTACTTTGTTAAACTCAACACAAACACTCGCCTTCAGGCACACGAAATGGTGGAAACCAATCTTGCCGATAGCTATACAGGCGATTGCATCGCCTTATCCACTCCATACATCTTCTCGCTATGTTTTGGGCTGTGGAAATCTTTTGAAAGTCACCATTTTCATATCCTCATGTTCTTTTCACCTTGAGTCGCATTTAGAGATGCCCCGACAGCATGTTTTGATCTTCCGATTCAAACCCTCAATGAGTAAGCCTTGGCCTGATTGTTTACGCGCAGTGTATTCGGCTGCCCCCTTCCTAAAAATAGACGCCGGGGGTTTTGCAGAATGTGCTAATCGAGACAAGTCTATTGGCTTTAAGCAGTCTCTTTATGCAAAAGAATGGTGACCACTATATTGAGGGCAAATTCTATTCACAGTTCTTGTTATAGCTTTAGAAGTAGGGAAAGTGATGAAAAATAAGACAGATGATATATTGAAGTTCTCTTATACAATCAACGGTAGATATTTATTAGCCCTTATATTGTGGTGGATAAATCAAAAATGAAATAGTAGGATTTAAAAAAAAAAGAAAGCTACCATGATAGTAATGCAAAGAATGTTTTTTTTTTTTTAAGTTAGATTCATTGGTCATGTTACTGTTAGTCTTTGATATGTGGTGAGCAATGTACAAAGTAGGCCACAAATTTTATTTTATACAGGAGTGTGGACAAACTTGAGTGATAATCAAGTTGTAGATATCTTTCCTTCATTTTGTGTTTGAAACACTTTTGCTAATTTATTCATCACCTGCCGCTACTGTTTGTTCTCTCCCCCACAGATTTCAGACAAGAACATTGCTAGATGCCTGGAGATGGAGCCTGTCACATACAGAGTGAAGGAAATGCCACCAGGTGAAAGCAACTCGTTCTCCTCTTTGCACAATAAATTGTCTGCTGCAGCCATCAAACCGCCATCTTCAGATCCTGCCACTTTTGACAGCCTTGTCAGTGGGGAGAAAGAGAATGGACTCTTGATGTCAGACATCAGCCTAAAGCGACCCCTCCCCCAGACAGCATTTGAGCAGACTGACAGTCCCATGGCAAAGCGGCCCCGAATAACCACTGTGGCATCACCTGCCTCTTGGAATCATGTGCAAACCTCACCTCAGGCCCAGACCATGGCTGTCAGCATCAGTACATACACCCTCACCACCAGCACCTCATCGACAACAGAGGAAAAAGTTAATTATGCCAGATCTGACTCATCATTATCATCCATCTCTTCATTATCATCAGGCACATCGCCACAATCTCAGTCTGCATCTGTCACCAGTCAGTCCTCAGTCATGGCTGCCTCTGCAGCTTCTTCATCATCACAGACTATCACTGCATCATCATCCTCATCCAAATCCAGTTCTACCTCCAATAGTGGGCGCTCGCCTTTCATCCACATTTCCTGCCCCACCACCAAACAGCAGCCAGTGTCTTACATATTGGCGGGCTCTAGAAAACCGAATCCGATCTCCAGCCGAACCAGCAAGACCCAATCCTTGCCTGTCATCATCAACCAAAGCACGGGTTCTGCCGGCTCCACAACTCAGGTCTTGCCGTACATCATGGGAAGTGCTAGCAGTTCAGTGGCCAGCCTGCAGCCAAAGGTCATAGTGGCTGCTCCAGGAAGCCAGCACCTGCAGTCAGGGTCCATGCCAATTGTGCTGGCCACTCCGGGCAATCAGCAGTCTGGCAGTGCCACAGTCTTGTTGACCTCAGGCTCGGCAGGTGCTGGACACAGAGTTATAGTCAGTCAACCAGCACAATCCAGCCATCAGCCAACACGAGTGGTCTTAACCAATCCACAGTCTTCATCCAAATCCCCAAAAGTCCCCGCCACATTAGGATTGTCGGCTTCTGTGTCGGCCATCAGTGCTCATGTCTCGACAACCACTGCCAGTTCCTCCCAGCAGTCCCATTTACGATTGACCAAACCCACAGAAGTCAGGGTCTCCAGGCAGCTATTCCATGACACCACCTCCCCGTCCCTCTCCTCCTCCAGCCAAGTCAATGGCCGGAGCACCAGTCGGACTACTGTAGCACCATCCCTCTCTTCACTAGACATTAACACTATGTTTCAACAGCTGCCTGCTATCACTGCTGCCGCTAGTGGATCTTCAACAAGTTACCCACTCAATGCCATAGGAAATGGAGTGGTCAGCAATGGTAAAACAGTCACCACTAAATCTCTCACCAACAAAACACTGGTGACCCCACCCTCGGGGCAGCAGTACATCACCAGTCCAAATAAGACAGAAATGGGACCTCATCTGGGAGTAGTGGATAGCGATGTTGAAGATTTGTCTGTGGGTGTCCTATCTTCAATGGAATTTTCAGGGGATGATTTGGGTCCTCTAAACACTTCCTCAGATAGTTTGAATGGTTCACTGTCTGTGTCAACAAATTTGACAGATTCGGTTGTGACTGATATGGCAGCCAGTTCCAGCATGCCGGGCAGTGTGTCACTGACACAGTCCCAGGCAGCTGTGGGCACCCCAAGTTTTGCGGCCACCCCTGACATGGTTCATGGCATAATGTCTGACTCCCACACATTTGAAACCATGCACAATGGTGACATAAACGGCTCAGAAGGCTTGACACTCATGAATGGCAGCACTTCAGAATTTTCCAATGGCTCATCGTCCACTCTCAAGCAGAAAGACAGCAGCATTAACATCAGTCAGACTTCGCTAACATCTTCCATTTCGCTCTCATCCTCATTGTCTTCAACTTCAGATTTCATCAATCTCACTTCAAAACCCACCACCTCATTATCAAAGGACTCTTCCACATCGGCATTGGCACAGCCCACAACATACCACCTCAGCACCAATGGGACTCTCTCTGGCCAGGTCCTTAAGTCAGATTTGAACTCCACCTCTTCCATCATGATGACAGACATCTCAGGACTGGCCTTTTCAGACCAGGTGTTAACAGAGGACACACCAGATGTTGATGCCAATATGCTTCAGGATCAGATGGCTGGCACCGAAAACCAAGACACGGATAGTCAAATCCTGGACTCTGAAGACGTGGATGGTCAGCTCTTGTTGTCAGAGGGCACCAGTATTTATCAGACAGAGGATGGAACTATGATTATTCAAAGTGCAAATGGGAACACATACCAGCTTCAGGGGGCTCAGGGTATCCCCTTGGAGACTGTTCAGGCCTTACTTTCAGGGACACTAGACCAGCTAGCAGGTGGGGATGGAAGTGTGGGCAGTGATGGGAGTCAGATGAATGTTCAACTCCACTGATATTAGGCTCTGTTTTAGTTCATGTATAGAATATCAGGAACTTATGGTTTTGTTTTTAGGCATTATCACAGAACTACATTTCTACTATTGATGTACCAGTCATTCCATCAGTACATTGGGTGAAAATGATAGCCCCGTATTTGGTTTCACTGATCATTGGACATATCACTGTTTCATAACTTATTATTAGAATGATACTTTTCAAATGGAGCTTGGGCCACCAACTGTAACACAATTTCATGGTGTCTCTGGTTATTTCCCAAGTTTCACCTCTAGAGAGATAGATCCATATAATAAGGTGGCTGCCCAGTACATAGTTGGAGGATTCCTGATTGGTATTTCCATAGTATAACTGTTCTGTGGGCATTTATTGCTTTTGTGCTGGTTCCTTGCATATTATCTCAAATTGATGTTGACAGTGTATTCCATATTTCCAACATTGTAATTTCTTTTTTTGAAAGAAAACATTACTTCTGAATATTTTAATAGTGTACCATGCTGAAGTTGCCAAGACAGAAAAATAGACAGGATGAAGCAAATATTCTGAGTGAATGGCCAGCACATTATTTTTTTATGCTGGACAGTCAAAATAGTGTTTCTGAAGTGTTATGGCCACATTTCATCTTTTGTCTCATGTCTCAAGTAGTCCATTTTCCTGACCAGCCCATTTGACATAAGAAAATCAGTCATAGCCTAGGCTCAGTTATACATTCATAGTTCTATGAGTGTTTTCTCACTCATGAATTTGCTAAGGTTGCATTGCACCAGACATACATTATGATAGTCTATTCTCCCTGGCTAAAAAGATCTCAGGTTATACAGTATGACCGGCTTATGTTTTGAACCAGAGAACAGTGTAGATGCACATCTTGCACTGTGTATGTCTGAGAGAGAGAGACCAATATGCCAATGGGTATGACAGTTTGAATGTGTTTTTCTGAAAGATTAAATTTTATGTGTTCAGTATGTATGTCTCTGAGATAAATGCCTGTAGGAGTTTGCATGTGTCCAGTGTATGTCAGTGAGAGATTCAGTCAGCTTTAAGCATGTTTTATGAGTGTAGGCCTGTGAGATTTAATTCAACTTAATGCAAGGAGATATGTGTGTTTTAGAGCGCTGTATGTCTTACCTCTGTGTGGGTATGATCCACTTCCCTGGTTCATTTTGTGTACTGTCATTTTGTGCACTATTTATGAGATGCACATTGAAAACAAATAAAATCTCAAATTATTAGCAGTTTCCTTTACCAGCAATATACTCCCTAGTTTCAGAATAGCTGAAATTTTTAATGTCCCGTGAAATAGCATAAACAAAAAATAAAACAAACAAAAAAGGCACTTTAGCAACTGTATAAATGTATTTTAGAAATCCACAGATCTGCAGTTCAGTTATATGGAGAAATGTTTCAGCCAAAATAATCACCATAAAATTCACTAGCTAACCAGCCAAACACCCAACACAGGATAGTCGGACTGTCCAGCCAAAGTGATTTCCATAGGATTGTTAGGTTTTCCAGTTACAGGCTACTTTCCGTAAGACAGTCTAGGTGTGTAGTTAAATACTGCCCTACCAAGATATTCTGTACAGGGTAGTTGAACTGTCCAGCCAAAGTATTCTCCACAGAGCTTCTAGGCTTTCCAGTGAAAATACCTTGTTTGCCTGTCCAGCCAGTAATACCCCAGGCCTAATAAAGTTTGTGTTATAGGAAAGATATGTTTCTGTTCTTTGTCAGCAGTTCCCCTCAGTGTTAATTATTGTTAGTTATGCATAATCAGAGAAATGATCTTTTTGATCATTTCATGGGTCCATCAAACTCGGTGGAGATCTATAGGGAAACATGGATTTTATATTGTTGGGAAAAATTGCAAGCCAAATTCATAGCTATTTTTGTCAACAGCATAAGAAGAGGCAGATTATAGAAAAAAAAAATAAATAAATAAAAAAAGTAGTTTTCAGATAGAATGACCCATATATGGCCATGACCCGTAAGCCCTATATATTGGGCTGGCAGGCCTACCTTAGACCCGATGTTCTGTATAGCAAATTTAGCAGGAATATTGGAGATAATAACGCAGGACCATTTTATCATCAAAATACTGTATTCTAACCTTATTTTGTACTAAAACAGCATGTGTTCCTAAACCCAGTTCAATTTTGATCCAGGAGCAGGGTTGGTTGGGTTCAGGGAGTGAGGGTTCAAAGGGGCTATGAAGCGAGAAGCAGTACTGTTTTGCCTTAAGTCAACATCTTTAAGAAGTTTCAACTTTGTATCCAGATTGAGACCGTACTTTTTCTCAGACATTCGGGTCACGGAGTTGGGGACAAAAGTTGTCATTAGTAATAGGTTCACTAGTCAAGGCGAGCGCAGAATGTGATCTAATGTATGCCTGAAATCGGGCACAGTGCCTGTCTGCACTGTCTTTGTGTGTGTGTGTATCAACAAATTGGGCAAAGAGCCGAGTATGGGTAGGTGTTTGTGTATTTTTTGCACAATGTGAGGCAAGTGAAGATGGCCAAGTGTGGAACTGTGTGCCACTCGGAGTAGGGTGTATGTGTATCAAGGCAGTCAGTGGTCAGTTATACTGACCGGGTGTATGTCCGCAGGCTCGCAGACGCACACAGTAAAGGCGAGAGCCGAGTGTGGAACTGCTGTGTGGGCGTGTGTTTGTGTATACCCACCAACGCGAGATAGATGAAGAGAGTCATGCATCTTCACAATAGGCCCACAGGCTAAGTGTGTCAAAACACAGTGTCTCTCTCTCTCCCTGTCTGACTTTTTTTTCCTTTGTCTTCACAATTTACGGCTGTCAATCGGCCAGTGTGGGTCATTTGGAGTTGACATTAAGCGGTGTCACCTCTGAAGGTGTTGACTTTATCAGAAATAAGACAGAAATTTAAAGGGAAAAAAACAGGACCTTCAGTACGGGTTGACTTTAACCGAGAATTGACATTAAGCGAGTTGACTTCTCGCACGTTCCACTGTATTTTGTTTCAAGAATAGTCGATGTGTTTAAGCAAAACTTCTGTCATAAATGGGAGATGTGACACGTTTAAATCAGACCTCTTCAGTTGAAGTAACCGAAGATACTGAGGTTTTATAGACAGCGCATGGATTTCTAATGCTTTATTTTTTCATGAAACTCTTGTAAATTGCAAAGTTTTATGCAGAAAGAAGAATTTGCATAAAAATTCAAGGCAGTCGCTGTTGATATAATCAAGATGTCTCTGGCCACCTCAGTTCGAGGAGTATGTACAATTTACCTCTTCTATTACTATGATGCCTGTAGTTTTTTTCCCCTCGATGTATCCTCTTAGAAATGAAGATGTAAGATTCCACACGTGAAGCAAGAACTGTCCAGGTTAGCACAAATGAAGATAAACTCTAGAATGTGGAGTTGTCCAGAGCCATCAAACAAAGAAAGGGATGAAGGGACTTCTGCCTTGAGTAGAAATCAAGAAATGGGCAGTTAAAGATGATGGGGGTGATCTGCTGCTGCAGCTGAAGTCAGTGGGAAAATGGCGATTCCTCATTTAGATCATTTCACTATATAATAAAATTTGGACCTTTACTCAATATATTTCAGAAAATTTATTTTGAAATGCATTCTTAAGTTGGTTTTGTGAAAAAAAAAATCACATTAAAAATTCACTCTTTGTTGAAAAACACATGATTTCTCCAGTTGCCTGTTTGACAAATGCCTGATTTCAATGTGTCATGTCTCAAATTTTAGTTGCAGACACACTGAATCCACAGTTCTAATGTCATGATCTTACTCTTTGATATCTTACTTTGTGAGTTTCTTAGATTTGAATCGACTTTAATCTAGGTGATAAAAACAGAATAACTCGCAAAGAAAATGTGATTGTTGATATCTCACAGAATTTATGTTGCTCCTTACACATCGTATATACCATAGACAAGGAACACAGCTCTTACTGGGGAAAATTGCAATGTATTGATGAGTTAGCTCCATAGACACTCCATTGAGTATATTTCTGTTCACCAAAATTTGAAAACTGGCTTTTTGAAAAGCAACAAACTTACCTTGGAGAATATTCAAGTGGTTAAAGTTAATGTATGCATTGAATCACAGTTGAATTGAAAGAAATGGATGCTAGCTATGTACATTTTTATACTTTGATCTGACATACTTGCACTTTACCTTTAGGCTGTTGTTGTTTGTCTTTTTTCCAGTTCAAGGCAGGAGCAACATTTGCTTTGGTTGTTTATCTCAGGTTCATGAAACACTAAATGGCTTTGGAGATGGGAGGAGTGGAAATACAAATAGTACTACGTGATGAGATTCATTTTGAGAAAACTGGAACTTTGGCTATTTGCCTGAGACTGGAATATTTTTATAATATCTCTTATTTTTATAATATCTCTTTATTTTTCATTTTAGTTCTTTTTATAGAACAATGAAAGAACAGATAGGACATGGACAGCTTTGTAAATGTGGTAGAATGCATAATATGAAAAAAATTGACTCAATACTCAATACTGTATGTATTTTCACTCCTCATATAGTGTTAGTTTACTGAAATGAAATGGCAGTAAAAAAGGTTGTAGCAATTTGATGGCAGGCAGACTCTATATATATATGACTTAAGATTTTTGTTGATCTTGTTGCCTCCTATTGTTCTGATAGTTCGACAGTGCAAGGTGATATTATGTCAATTCTGTCAAAGATTGCACAGAATGAGACATTGTGTCTTTATTTTAGGTTGAATGAGTACAACACCACCCATTATGCTGGCATTTGAAAGGTAATGATGATGTGATGGTGAAGAAAAGAGAACACAGTGATCAAAACCTACATTCTTTGATGCCCTTGCTTTTGATTATTGTTGGATTTCTTTTGCATCGTGAATGTTTGTTTTTGAATAATAAAATCCCTGGTGTGCACTGGACGAAAGCTTCTTTGTAACTCATGTTCTTGCATTTTATCTCCTTATCACTGAGGATTTTGCTATCTCCTGTCCTCTGTGGGCATTAGCAGTGACAGAAATGAATGCCTTGGACTGGTACACTGTGATAAACAAGTCATTTCAATGAACCCCAGCTACAAATCAACAGTGTAGCTGCACTAGCAGTCTTTTACTTATGATTACACTTGGCATTAGCAGTACCATGAAGAATGATGGAACCAAAATATATATTTATTTTTGGTATAGAGATAATGAGCTTGATATGGCAAAGCCACCAGGGACACGCAGAAACTTAAGGGATGGGAGACCAGTAATTTTATCGGTAGATAATGAGAAAACATCTGCTTTTCCCTGCCAGCAAGATGAGTGCCTGTTGTGTCACAGTCGTTTGACCCATTCCAGTGTGGTAAACATACTTACCTCAGCTGTGTCAGCTTACCTATTTGAATTCCTTATTGTTGGTATTTGACTGACTCAGTCTTCTGGCTTTCACTGGCATTTGAAGAGTCCACAGAAAGAATGCGAGTAATCACCAGTGGTGAATTGAGAGAAATTTGGAGTTTGAAGACTCTCAGTTTCAATTAAGAACTGAAAAGGTTTCTGTAGCACGGTCATATTCAATTGTCTTTGTGAATGTTAGACCAGTTTTATACATGTAAGTAGAAAGAAGGGGAAGGAGCAGGTCAGAGAGAGCAAAAAACATGTATTTGTGACTATGCTCCTTCTTTCCCTGGACTCTTCACTTGCTCTTTTTCACTGAGGTCTTGTCATAGGGGCAAGATTCTTTTAAGTTAATGCCATTCACATAATGAGCAACAGACAGATGAAACTTGCACTTGGCGAGATCTAGCAATATCAGGTCAGCATTATTTTCTCTATGGAAAGAAGGCATTGTAAACTGTTGACAGTGTTAGTCATAGAAATTTTAGTTGTACAATTTATAGTGAGCACTAACACAGGTATCTCATCAACAGTAGTGAGCTCTGGGCATTCTGATATGAGATGCGACACGATGAAGTCAGGCACTCATCAAACTGACATGACCAGAGAAATCACAGGTTTTTCAAGAGTGAGCAAGTTTTTGATTAGCATTTTTTTTCCCACCACTTTTCTGAATCTATTTAAAATTGTATTCAGACTGAAATAAATTGAGTAAAAATAAAAAAATAGTAATTTAGTGTCACGATCTAAATAGGATTAATATTGATAATAGGGATTAATCAGCTTGATTGGCATTTTCTCATTAAGTTCAGACCACCTTTCCGTGGCACTATCTCGACTTCTGCATCAGGTAAAACAAAGATTTTTTTTTTCACCATTAGAAGGGGAAACAAATAAGCTTTCAGGTGATGCCAATAATTCCATATGTGTTCAATTTGACTAGTGCCTCATTTTACCATGTCACGTCTCATATGATCGTTATATGCCAAGAGCACCTGAGAATGAATAGCTATCAATTACCATCTCTTTTATGAAAGCTGCTAAGAGTGGGTATGTCAAATTCAGGGAATAGTTCCACTGAATCTGTGTAAGTCTGAAAACTTATACCAGCTTTCAATCTTTTTACTCTTAAACCATCAGTTTCTCTCACTGGTAACATTACTGAGTCTAATGAAATGAGAATCCATGAAATCAGCAGAGATGGTGATGTTTAGAACAAACTGAGTGAATTACCTTGTCATTGGCTGCAGTGGCCAGCCACACCCAGTGATACTGACAGATAATAGACCAATGGAAAATGTTTACAGGAGAGTCTCATAGTATTCATACATAATGTGGGTGGAAGCTTATGTACTTGTTTTTCTTTCTTTTGTACGGTAGTTGTATTTAGCTTTTATTTGGTTTGAATATGACAGCAATAAATGCCAAGTGGCCAGTTAGGTCTGATATACATGCTTGAAAGAAAACTGTTTTGAGCTGAATGCCTGTCATATATGCATATTTTAGGGGATAAGAATGATTCATATGGTGGCTTCTGTTAAGTATTTTAACAAAGCTGACCATATTTTGTGCAATGGACAAGTTTACCAACGTATTATCTAACCTATTGTTGCCCAGGGAAATGGTATCATTTTCAGCTTATGAAGCCAGTTGAAGCAGCAACATTAAATTGATGCATACACACACACACAAATCATAGGAAAAAATTCTTTTTTTTTTCTCTTGTTTTCATTTTTTCTTTTTTTTCAATAGGACTGAATAGCCAAATTATTGCAGTTTTTATTTACTTTTCATCTGATGGTGCTCTGCCTTATTCACGACATTGAGCTACAGGATATTCAAAGTGTTTTGTTATGTTGATGAGTAGGTCGGTACATCACAGAACCGTGAAAAGAAAACAGAAGAGAAAAATCCAATTGCTATGAACTGATTAGGTGCAGATGTCAATTCTGTATATGATTAAAGAAGACTGGCAAATGCATTGGTGAGTTGTAAGGTCACCTGGACTTTCCTACAATAGGTATGATCTCTTGTCTTGACATTCTCATATGATGGGAGCTCAGCTGACAGGGGCAGATCTTATATATACACAAGAGTAATTCTTAGTAGCTCTTTTATCTTGTCAACTCTGGTGACCCTATGTTACCACAGAATAAGCTGTCAGATGGCAGTTCATCTTTTCTAGTATTTTATCTTAAGGAGGAGTTGGCTTTGTTCATTAATATTTTATGTAGTATAGAGAGGTCCACACACACTAGTGGTTATGAGTCTTGGCCCGATGGAAGGTGTAGATATATTCTGTGTCAGATTGTTTGTTAACTGCAAGATGCTTGCACAAGTTGAAAAGACCTACATGTATGTTTTTTTGTGTATTAATTAAACCTTAGAAATGTCAAAGGGCTTATAGGTGGAAACAGTCTTGCTGAATAGAAAGTGTGTTTGTTACTTATAACATGCAGTGTTGTGATAAGGTAGTGTGATAAGATTGATTTAGGATGTTATATACGTCAGTGTGTGTAAAAGAGGAATTGTCTTCCATGGGCCTCAGTCATTTCCCTTCATCAACAGAGAAAATTATGAGAAAAAGAAGTATACTATAAGAAGAAAACATTTCATGCCATGGAATTTTTAGAATTCTGTATGGAGTTTGTTTTCAAGCAGAAAGGGCATTGCAGCAGTCAACAATTTCAGTGACTGACTTGCTCAGCCTCATGTTTGAATACACACACACATACAAGAGCATGGGTCTGAAGTCAGGACTTAGAGATAAAGCAAAGAGTGAGTAATACTTTTGTTGTTCTCATTGTCTTTTAGTTTCTTTTTCTTTGATTTTTATATAGACTGGTAGTAAGCCAGTTACCAAAATCGCAGGCAACATTTAAGCATTTAGATATATCTTGTGGAAACTGCATTCATACAAAATACAAGTACTCATGACAGGCAATTACATGTAATAGTATTCATTGATGGGTCATGTTAGAACAGAAGGGGATGTCTGATACATTAATTGCAAATGTGACCTGGCTCAGATAATGACAAATGTAAGCATTACCAGAACTTTATTAATAGAATCTGTGTAGAGTTATTTTACTAACCAACACAATTGATGATCCATTCACTTATTTTACAATATTTGTACCATCAGTTGCATATATAGACAGTGGATTGTAAAGCTTTGTATTATTATCCTCAAGGCTATAGGATATGATATATGGCAATTCCTAAAATTAATTATAATCCTGTGCAGGCTTATTTATTTGTGAGGAATCTCTTGTAAATATTGCTGATTCCATGTGATTATATAAGTATTGTTAAACTACTTCAGCTCAAATGCATTTTCTTGATCAGTTATTGAGTAATGTCAATCAAGTCTTTGACTTAATTTCTGCCACATAAAGAAACTTGACTTAATACAGTGGTATTTAGTAGCTCTTATACTCTCAAATAGCTCACATTTTCTCTCTGCACTTTATGTCAGTACATGAATAGAAACAATGCTGAATGTGTGTGATGACCAAAGATATTGAGTAGAAAGAGACTCTTAGTCAATAAAAGACAGTTCAATATCACTGGAGTTAACATCAACAGTAGACATCTGCTTCTGTTTATGTATAGTGCACACTATCCCTGTTAAAGTCCCTTTCTCTTTGAAGTTTATTGTGGAAAGATGGCAAATTTCTATAATTAGAATGCACTAGATGAAATTTCATGTGAAGGGGATGAAGTAGTCTGATATTGTTTTTCTTTCATCTTTAAGAGTTACTGGTGTCAGTGGACAGAGAAGTAAATGTATTTGACTTTGGTGAGACAGCCATTTAGCCAACTCTTCCATGCCAAGATATTGACATGATCAGGAAAATCCCAATTTTCTGGACAAATTCTCCCTTTGACAGCTGACTCCTATCACTTGGTCGTATGAGAAATATATATGGATATTATATTTTGCTGTCATGTCAGTTGTGTTTTGTTGCTTGGCCCATAACTATATGACAAGACCCAGACATCTGATAGCCAGTAGTACAACAGAATATAGACTGTACTTGTTTTTTACATGTTGTATCTGTTGACCAAAAAAAAAGTACCGTATGTTACAGTTAAATGGTATTTGAATTATTCTGTTTAAATTTTTATTTTTGTTCTGTTCTGTTATTTTGTTTTCTCTCTTAATTGATTTTATTGTTACATATGTGTCATTATATCATTATACATGGACTTGTTCATTCACTTCATCCTCATTGATTCAGTTCACTTTCCATTCTTCATTCACAGCACTAAAAAATGCACTTTAAAGTAAAAATGAAATAAAATTCTCTACCCACATGAACTGTCTGTGAGTTCTCTAGGATGGGTGAGGAAACAGGGTGAAAGAGAAACGTAGGAGTTGAATGTATTCCAAAAGGAGAACTTCATCACAAAACATTTCTCTGCCTGCCTGAATGATGTATGATTTGTCATCTGATAAGTGTACTGAACTGAGGTAAAGTAAAATTTGCACAGTGTAGTTGACTGTGCTGTCTGAAAATGATTATATCATTATCAAATTCATTAGCATGCATCATATTTCAGTATTCCCCCACTCACACACCACCAGACTGAGCAAAAATATTTTTTTTTAACACATGTAATACAAAAAACATGGCATCAAGCATGCTGAGTTTCACTGACAGTACTTTTTTTGTGTGATTTTCAGCATTTTTCAAGGAAGTCTTAAACATTTATTAGCAAAAACAATATTACTCTTTCATTCAATGAAATCAAGTTATAAGAAAATTTCAATGCTTACATTTTTGGATAGCCTTAGACGGCCATGACAAGTTTCTAATGAGTCCAATCAAAAGTGTCTATGATGACTTTGCAAAATTATTAAATATTTCTCAGCCTGGACTGCTCTATGAGCTTCCACTTAGAGACGCTGAAGGTCATAAAAACTTTGCACAAGACAAAAAGTCATACTATTTGAAAAACAAAAAAAAGTGAAGATTGGAATATCTTCAGTATACATATTTAGCAATAAGTCTACATAATTATATTTCCTGAGGCCAATTTATCACACCACCTTTTAACATCTCAGCATGGTTTACAAACAGAGGATATTATTACATAGAAGTACACTCTAACACGGTTAGTAAGAAACCACTTAAAAAGAAACTTGCGTTATTATGAAAGAATCTTTGAGGAACGGTTTTTTTGCTATGTAATTTCTTATGCTTACAAAGAAATAAAACGATGGGCCGATATGACAACTACGCTTATTACGAACGGTTTTCGTTTCCCCGATCACACTTTTCTTTCATATTAAGCGTAACCAAGACCAAACT
>JBCEWB010898581.1:0-15694 GCA_039654565.1 Peronia peronii
TATTTATCTCTAATTAAAAATACATGTGCATACATTTTAATTTAAGTGTAGATTTGAAACCCCCCCCCCCCCCCAATAAACAAACAAACAAAAAACAAACAAACAAACAAAGGAAAAAGGTTAAAAATGTAAAAACAGTATACATGTTTTTCTGAGACCGGAACGGATTAATTGTATTTACTCTCATTTTCATGTTTCTGTTTACGAACATAGTCCCGAAATGGATTAAGTTCGTAACCCGAGGGTCCACTGCACTTTGCTTTGTCTATCATTGTGTGAACACGTCTTAGAACAGTGTTCCCGGGTAGTCTCACAATCGGGCATTTTTATTTTTTTTTCATCTTTAAAGTTTTAATTGTTATGTTGGAGACCTGAGTGACATCATTGGATAGACGGACCTGAGACTGAAGCGAATGGGAGACGGGTGCTGTTTTCTTTTGCGTATTAGGTTTACAGATACACGAAAAGGAGACATCGGAATACAATTTATGAAAAAGGACTGATTAAGGTTTTGCTTGTTCAAATATTATCAAGATTTTCTGATGTGTTGTAAAGCATACGTTTCGTCTGGTGCTGACAAATTCTTCATCCTTTCTTCCATTAATTATGAAATCGAAACCCAACGCTGACAACAGATTTAGCTCGGTGTTTATTTCTTATTTTATTTTATTTTATTTATCTCCAAAGAGAAATACGTGCTCAAAATCAGGTGGTGTGGAGTTATCATTTCGAACAGAAGGCAAGAAACAGAATCCTTCATTCTTACAAGACATTTTGCGGCATTTCGAAGTCCTGACTCCCATAGACCTGTGGTTCTGTAATTGCTTTTCTCGTTTGTTCTTTGCTTCATCATATGCATAGTTTTATTTTGTCTGTTTTTAAAACCCACTCAATGTTATTTGTTTAAAAAAAAAACAACACTTAATGTTATTTTATTTCACAGTAATTGCCCGCATTTCTTTCAGTCTCTTTAAAAAAATAACGTATTGATTTTTCGTTTGTTTATTTTTGTTTTATTTGTAATTTAATTATCTATTCTGTTTATTAAATTGTATCCTATGCTTTTCTGGCTGTTTTGTATCTAGTTTTTAGGATTAGTAATGAATTTCATGTTCTTTAATCTTTTTTTTTTTATGTTTATTGGTTTGCGTGAAACGTATTTACTTTTTCTCTGTTTTTTTTTTTAAAGTCCACTAACCGCTAGTTATTTGAAGTTATCAGATTCAATAAAGCCACAAGTTTGTGTCGTTGAATATGTGCAAAGCAAATGGAGAATAAATAGATATGTATCAAGAAAATGAACAAAATTTAAAAAGTAATCATGGGTACATCGACGCTCTGTATCAGGACGCCTTATAACAACGCTTAACATGATTCGGGAAACCACTATGCACCCGCTTTATTATCAGTTGAAATATTCCGAAGAAGTGGGCATTTGTTGCATTTAAGAACTTATCGTGAGCGTTACAGAAATTCATTTCTGCCATCATTGACACGCTTACCAAGTCAGTGACTGCAATGTTTTTTAAGTCTGCCCTGTACAAATGCCATTCGTGATATTTTTGTCTGAATGTAAGCGTGAATAGGAATATATACTGTCTCAACAACTGTGAATAGGAATATATATTCTGTCTCATCAACTGTGAATAGGAATATATACTGTCTCATCAACTGTGAATAGGAATATATACTGTCTCATCAACTGTGAATAGGAATATATACTGTCTCATCAACATTGTGAATGGAATTTCCTTATCGAGGACAAATAAAGTTTACTCTTATTTTATTGTGTCTGTTCTGGTATGATCTTATATTATGTGCTCGTGGATCTTTATTGTGCAAGTTGCATTAAATGGTGCTCTGTTAGTTATTTTATCATCTTTATCTAATAATTCATTATCTTCGAAAACGAAATGACCCTAACAAAACTCTTGAATCAGACTCTTACAACTAACTTAGCAAGGTCTGAACCACAAACTATGCAATTCATGACACTTATTATCTTCAAAAAGGTTTGGTTCGTGCAATTACAACTCTGTCTCTCTTTCACGTCTTTGTTTAATAAAACCAATATAGTGAAATCTGTCCCAACTCTTACATCTCCTCTCTCTCTTTCACGTACATTTTTCATTATTAAGAAAGATCGTGTATGCAATAATATATCGTGTTTCGACTAGACATATTAAAATCATATTTGGTTTATTTCTGACGCTTGACTTTAGAAACGGTTCTGAATCATCATAAAACTGCATGTACTATGTCTTCCATTGACTCCATTTTGTTTTAAATGAATATCTGTATGTTGATAAGAAATTTGTATTCTCTTGTCCAACCCTTGTTCACATCTTCGTTTAACCCTTAAGAAGAAGAGAGTCATATTTTGTCTTCGAGAAAGCGCGATAAATCACGTCACAAAAATTTCCTTTCGAATTCAGCGATATGCTGCTCAAGATGAGTCAAGATGAGGCAATGTTTCTTAATTCTGCCTTATTTTGATAATATTCATGATATTCTGTCATATAAGTGAGAAATGTATCTTGGTGCCATGCACATGTACCTTACATATTATACTGTCTCTCATGAATGGAATTTCCTTATTGAGGGCAAATCAAATTTATCTCGTCTTGTCTATCTTATCTCATGTTATCTTTCAAAACCGCTTTTGCTGTCGCTGTTGTGCAAGTCATTTTTATCTCTGTCCTCATCACATTTTATCTGTCTGGCTATGGAATTATTCTTTTTTAAAAATTGTTTTCTTTTTTTAAAGCCTGAAAGTGGGACATGGAGATCCATTCTCCCAAATGAAATTTGCTTGAGCCCTTTCCCGTCCCTAAAACAACGAAAACAATAAACTGCAACCTTTCTTTCTTTTGTCATTTTTATGGTTGTTTTCAATAAGAACACATACAGCTGCCTAGGTTTCACCTGTTGTTGAACGTTAATGCATTTTCCGGTCAATCTGAGCACTACCTGTCGAATGTATGCCATTTTCGTCGAATGGAAAGTTTTCGTTTTGTTGGTTTGTGTGCTCATGGTATATTTTGTTTGTTCAATGAGTATTCTGCATTATAATCACCATTTGTTTAATTCTGTATTTTTACCTATCTTTCACTTGGCTTGTTTGTTTGTTTATGTGTTCATTTATTATTATTTTTTTGTAATCATACCAGAAGTATTTTTTATAAATTATTTTATTTTATTTTTGTACATAATGTTTATTTTCTTGTCTGTAGCTGCCCGATACACTGAACTGTAGCTATGAATGAAGTGTGCCGTGGATGTAATTATTATTTGTTTTCTTTTTTCTTCCAAGTCTTTTACTTTCGTGAATACAAACAATACACACACACACACACACACATACACGCATACACACACAGAAGCATGACATTATATGCTGTTTTAAAAGTAGAACATCGGTAATCTACATGAGCTTTTGCCCTTTGACAATCTCTATTTCATGATGTTAATCTTTTGAAATCTAAGTGCTTTGGGCGATTTTTTTTTATTATTCTTTTATTCCTGTCGATTTTCGTTCGTCATCAAACATGCACATTTTATGAATTCTTTGGTCAGTTTTGTTTTATCTCTTTCTTCTCAGCATCTGTCTGTCTGTCTGTCTGTCTGTCTGTCTGTCTGTCTGCCTGCCTGCCTGCCTGCCTGCCTGTCTGTCTGTCTGCCTGCCTGTCTGTCTGTCTGTCTGTCTGTCTGTCTGTCTGTCTGCGTGCCTGCCTGCCTGTCTGTCTATCTGCTCCCTTCGTTCTTTCTCTCTTTGTTGTCCCCCATTCTCTCTTCCCCCTCCTCTCTTTCTCTCTCTCTCTGTCTCTGTCTCTTTCTCTCAGTGTATCTAGAAGTTCCTCCACATTGTCGCTTATTTTTAGATGGATTACAGGCCATTCGGCCAAAGATTTACTGTCTTTCCCATGAACGGTCATTTTTCTTTCTGATCTGTTGTCAGAGTGATACACTTTACGTTTTTGTTTCCTGTACACCTCAGCATATGTTTTTATCCTTTTTTAAAACTTATTTTCCTGTACAGATCAACAGGTTTTCAACTAATGGGGATTATTTTTGACCAGCGCTATTACGTCCCTTTACCTGACAAAGGGTTGTTGAACAAACAGTGTGAAGAAGGAAAAACTCACTTTTCTTCTTGTTATTTGAAAACCTGATCACACATTTTTTTGGTTAAAATTATTACGATATGAAGAAAACAGTTTCCTTATAATTTTTTTTTTTCTAATTGTACATTTCAAACAAAGGGTGTAAAAGTCATTTATTCCCTCTCTATGCTGCTTGTTCAACACCTTTGTGGCTGGCAAAGGGAAAGAACAAGACTGGTAAAAAACAATCCCCATTTTATATGATTTGCAGTGTTCGTTTCCGGTTCACCTCAGTGTGTCCCTCAACTAATTTAACATACGTCTCATTCTGCTTTCCGTGCCGTAAGTCTTTTTGCTGTTTGTGTGCGTGCATATGTACACGAGTCTCTGATTGAGTTCCTTCAGTAAAACATTCGTTATCCAGAGTGGACTAGCTCTGTTTGATTTCATTCACGTCAGTGTGTATTCCAAATAACCAGATCTGTTCTGATTTTGTCCCCTCTGAAAATGTGATGTCTGTATTGAATGTGCGCGAGTGCATGTATTTGTTTGTGTGCGTGTGGGTCTGAAGGAGCAAGCATGTAATCTTCCCTCCTTTACAATAGTTCATATTCGACTAAGCAAAAACCTGGAAATTCCCGCCGGAGTGTTTGTACCCTCCTGCTAAAAATAGAACACCCACTAACATTTGTTACGACTCCACCACGAGATCCGAGAACAATTGTCACCCGTCCCGTGCATTTTTTATGTGTTTTTCTATGTCAGTGGCGGTGAACAGTTTGGAGTGTTTGTAGCCCCCTACTAAAATTAGACGGGGATTTCCAGGAGTTCGCTTGGTCGGAACAAATCTATTCACTGAATATAGCATTCATTTGTCAAGCCTTGATCGCCTTTATATGACCTGTTTGGTCTTAGCACGTCTTTCACTAAATTGATTTGATTCTCTTTGTTGTCTGTTAATGCTTTGTTTTACAATTTAATTTTATGTTGGTTTTTTTGTGTGTTTTTGTTTTTTTACCCGAAATCATCGAATCAGAAGCCGATTGAAACAAAACTGGGAAGAAATAAGTGGTGATGAATTGGTCACACATGTGCATTTAGAAAACCGCATACCAATAGTGTCAAGAGAAGCCTGACATAGAACTCACAGCAAGCAAGAGCCAGAAGGAGACCAAGGGAAACGTGCAGGTGTGAGGCAGAGTCTGTATATAGAGAAGACAATAATGACTGACTTGACGTAAAATCGAAAAGAAAAACGACACATGACAGGAGAGCTTAGGGATCTTTTGTAGAGGACCGATGCTCCCACTCGGGATTAAAAGCTTAATGATGAAAATAATGATGAATATCCCCAACACAGTAAAATGAATAACGTGATGTTCTGTTCTGTTCTGTTATACTGTTATATTCACTTATCACTAGATCATGCGTACGTCATGTGAATGAATACCTGTAATGTACAATCAGCCGATCGTGTCATCTGCATTTACTTTGGAAGACGAGACTCTCTTCTTAGTTTCTATGATTTTAATTTTTTATTCCAGAATAGGGCTATATTTTTGTAGGGGTTTTCCTGTAGATTTTTCGATTGAAAACATTGGAACAAACACTTTTTTGTATATTTGTGTGTGTGTGTATGTGTATGGAATCATGTTCCAATTAATATAGCAGTTTCTTCATTTAGATCTTTAAAAACTACAAAATTGAGGCATAACTGGAATCACCTGGACAAAAGACAAAGAAGAATCATATTGATGAATTATTATATAATATAAATTTAAAAATATGCAGAAGCGGGATGAATTAATTCGATGAACATAAACGTACCGATGCCGTGCACTTTTAAACTAAATAACTATTCATTCATACCACTCGGTCATTGGTATACAACTCAGGAAAATCCTCACAGTCTATCGGGGAAAGAGAAGTATTTTGATGGCCCTCCATCTCTGAAAAACATCTAAAAAAAAGGGGGGGCGGGAGCAATTTTTCATTTTAATGACTGCACAGAGTATTCCTAGTGTCATAAAGTGGCTTAAGTGCAATAAACATACATTATTTTGCCACTTCAAAATGTCTGCATGAACAGGTTTGCCCTGCTGTAGCGTGTGTGTATCTATGTATATGTGTGTGTCGGCTCTCGGATATTTATTATCTTTTTTTTTTCATATGCTTTTCTTTCTCTCCTCTTCCATATCCAGTGAGGCTGTGATCACTGACACATCCACCGTTGATGTTCACAATTAGATACGGCCATCGAACTTTATTGCAGCGATTTATAGTCATGCACACACAATGTCCTGAGTAGTCGGTCTCGCCTTTTATGAACATCTGCTACCACAGCCTGGTCCTTCTAAAAAGTTGCAACGGTCTAGTCTGTTTTTGTTCCTGAAAGCCAATTTGTCTTAAACGCTCTTGCCACAGAATGAAGAAAATTGCGATTTAACCATTGAAAGCCAAATTGTCTTAGACGCTACCTCCATGATATTAAGAAAACTGCGATTTAACCCTTGAAAGTCAGTTTGTCTTAAAGGCTACTTTAGCTGCCATAATATTAAGAAAATTGCGATTTAACCATTGAAGGCCAAATTGCCTTAATGGCGACTGCCATGGTATTAAGAAAGTTGCAGTTCAACCTTTGCAAGCCAGATTATCTTATGTATCAAACTCACGAGCATTGAACGAAGGCAGGATGAAGTTAATTTTCATAGAAAAGTATCCTTACTCCTTACAGTTACAGTTAAGTTTTGTCGATACAGTGGTATGGGCACTCGAGACAATTAACCTTTCAAAGGTTTATTTTCGTGTTGTTGTTTCTTTGTTGTGGAGTTTCTTTGAATTTTCTGCTCCGTCATCTCGAGGCACATTATTCTGTTATAGATGGTGTGCTAACAACGCAGTGCTGTGTTGTTGTTTTTTAAATTCATCTGAGACCGGATTACAAATCCTACCTACAGGTTTTCCTACCAGAATCTATAGCTCCACTCCCTACTACTGCTCGAAAAATGTATTTATTAATATATCATATTTGAATGAACTACATTTTATACTTTAGGATTTTCATTTTTTTTTTTTGGTTTGTTTTAGTTGTGGCCTTTCGTCTTTTCTAGTTTGATGCCATATTGCCATGCCTGACGGTGAATTCATTTTGTCGGTCTCTAATAATATCCATCTTCAATACTACGCGACAGTAACAAGAACAGCCATCACCACCATCACAACAACAACAGCAACGACAGGGACAACAACAACAACAACAACAACAACAACAACAACAACAACAACAACAGCAACGACAGGGACAACAACAACAACAACAACAGCAACGACAGGGGCAACAACAACAACAACAGCAACAAAGGGATATGATTTTATATGTTTATGTGTATCGAACTGTCTCCATAAGCACGCATAGTTTTTGTTACCCCTCCTTTTTTTTGCCAGTGGAGTAGAATATGACAGTCTAGGTGCTTCCATTGTCACGTTTCATAGATTTATAGATTTTTTTTTTTTTAAATTCCCTTCTTATTAGTTTATTTATTTTATAAGCTACTGAGCTAGGGTTTCTTGGAAATTATTTGGATAATTTTAAAGACCAAGTTGGACATTTCTTCTTGTTCTCGAGTCGCATGCAACTGAAGACGTCTATTATACATGCCTCTTACACAAGAATCGATGCATCTAAAGAGTTATCCCCTGTCCAAAGACTATCTGTTAAGTACATCAGTTCTGTCTGTGATGACATGAAGCCTTGATATGTAGCGTTAGATAAAGAAGATTTCAAGCTTTAAAATCATACCAGATCTTTCTTTCTGTCTCTTTTGGTTCCTGAGTTACTCATACATGCTACTGAAGATGCCTATGCATTCCTCTTACGGGCTATGGGTTAAAAAGTTAACTCCTTTCCAAAGACTGCCAGGTGTTTATTGTCTACATCTATCTCTTAAAGTGGAAATAAACAGAGACTAGTGAAAAATAGCAGCGGTTTCGACCTGTGCTGTTTATTGTTATTATTATTATTATTTTTATCGCTCATTCATATCCTCGATGATGCGAATTCCAAGTAGACCTGGAAGTTCTTCAGATACTGTTTAGCCAAGAACAACCACTGCCTTGCATTTCCCAAACAATCCATACAGTGTTTTCATTTACTTTTGTTTCAACATTTCTTTACTTGATGGTCCACATTTCCTATGATCATATTATAATTTGATGATTTGGCAGTGCCGTTCAGTCTTGAATATTTAGTGTTTTGTTTTAGCATTTTATTTCAATCCTCCATTTGCTTTGTTGCTTATTTGCTTAGCAAGTAGCTTGGTTGATTGGTTGATCGATAAGTAAAGTTTAGGTCGGTTAGTTAGGTCGGTTGACTGGTGGGCTGGTTGATTGATTCGTTTGTGGATGAGTGGATGATTAGTTGGTTGGTTATTTGGTAGGTTTATTGGTCACTTGGTTGGTCGATTGGTTGGTTGATCGGTTATTTGGCTGGTTGCTTGGGTTTGGTTGATTGGTTAGTTCATTAATTGGCTGATTGGTCCATTGGTTGTTTGAGAAATTGATTATTGTATTGATTTGTTGCTTGCTATGATGGTAGGTGCGTTGGTTGGTTGATTGATTGCTTGTTTGATAAATGTGTATTTGATTTTACCTTTGACATGACTAACTTGCTATAATTATTGTCTGTTGCAAATCTTGGTTCTCCAAGGTCATTAGCACATAATTTTTCTACTTCGTCGTCTTAAAGATTTTTCCAAGCGGGTTTTTCCAACAGCTGAATGTGGCTGATTTGGTACGGAATTAATCATGGCCCTCAGTCACACAGTATTAACCCCTTCAACGTTGGGGACTCTGCACATTCGTTCTGGTTTTCTTTAAACGTATTTACAAATACGAATTTAAAAGAGTATCATTTGTTACTAATTGAATCCATGCTGCAAGGCCACCAATGGTGTGGGATCCTTACTGTTTACATTACTTTGTGGAGAAAAACTTATTTTATCAGACTTCACAAGGATTTGGTATAATGAATTTTCCCCCCATTCATTATCATTTTCTAACAGTGGATTTTGTTTTATTTTATTTTATTCTATTTTATTTATTTTCATTTTACTTTATTTTATTTTGTTTTGTTTTATGTCTTAGAATGACATGGCGTTAGATTTACCAAAAGAAATAAAAACAAACAAACAAAAGCACATAAAAGAAAAACAATGCGAAAATCTGATGTAAAACGTGACCAGCAGAGATCGATTTGGTGCC
The DNA here is from genome assembly GCA_039654565.1 of Peronia peronii. Taxonomy (NCBI): domain Eukaryota; kingdom Metazoa; phylum Mollusca; class Gastropoda; order Systellommatophora; family Onchidiidae; genus Peronia; species Peronia peronii. The sequence continues at coordinate 9,363 of JBCEWB010898581.1, forward strand.
AACCTTAATTCCACGGAATATTATAAACCTCAAACATATTTGTAACTCTTATCCCTATCCCATTGAATATCATTTGAATTTGTCAGTGATTATTATTTTGATTATTTATATCAAAATCGTTTAGACCTAGCATAAATCATGGTTTAAAAAAAAAATGTTTTCCTCAGCTGGATCTAGAGAGAGAAATATTATAAATAAATAAATAAATAAACAAATAAATAAGTAAATAATAAATGTGGCATTGATAGTTAACTTCTTCATGTGGCTTCTGTTACAAACCCACATATCCATAGCAATGAGGTAGCTACCATGTTTGTTTTATTCTCAGGAAACGCAAGTAAATCATTTATTTTGGACCTAAGTAATACTGAATATTCAAAATAATATATAAATCTTAGCAATAATTGTTGACATTTTCAGAATATACTTGCTGAATTTGCGTTATGGTTAAGTCTAAGCTAAAGTTTAAGCTACAGCTTTTCAATTCTGCGTGAAACCGACATTCCGTATTTTTTTAAAATGTTTTTTTAAAAACCATTTTTCACGTCAGCTTTTCATCATTATATAATTCTTAAGTTTTTTTTTACTTTAAAAATCTGATCCCATGTTTTCAGAAACTCTTTACTTATTTAGGTTAAAAATTATTAAAATTGTTATGAATTTTAGCAAATAAAAATAATTTAATTTCAGTGAATGCAAATGGTCTGAACCAGAAACATTTCTTAGTCCATTCGGCGAAGTGATGAGCAGACTAATCTTGGTAGTCATATGGTTAACTACTGTCTGCGTTACTTTTTCACTGGTTTTTCATGTCACAGCATGACCGTAGCAATACACCGTCCGACCACAGCTTGAACTTTTGCTGATAAAACGACGCAGCTCAATTATGGCTCAATTTGTTTAACCCTCAGCGTATGAATAGATTTAGCAAGAGTCAACGCAATTATCATGAAACTTTAGTTGGTATTGAAAATAAACATTTTTTGGTCAGAATGTGATATAACAAGTTCCATATCATATCAACCACGAAATGTTATTCAAATTTAAATAAGTTATTTTCGCAAAAAATATACAAAGACCCACTGTTAGAGCAGATAAGCCTCTTAGCACTCTAGGATTAATATCAGTCAATATGTCTTCTCCATGGATTATAACCAATTAAGCGTTAATGACCCTAAAATGAATATATAATGATCATTTCTGGGAGTTTGGTTCGACGTCTTCTGCTGGGCAAAGAAATCACGTCTTGGACATTGTCGGTTCGAATTTGGGATCCTACCATCGGGAGATGGGAAGGATTCGAAGATTAAGACCTGCATTGGACCAGCTTCTTGGATAGCAAAGCCCGACGTCTAGCCTTCTTGGCAAAGGACGTATATACTTTGGAGGTCCCGTGTATAAGAACCTTGGCAAATAAAAATCGGATAAAAAGAATAGGCCGTCAAAAATATCAAATTTCAAATTCCTACCCACAGAAGTTCTTGTCAACAAAAAACAGGACAGGTACTTGAAGCTTACTTAAGATTTAAAGGCTACATACATAGCAAATAAATAAAAATGACCATTTCTGTCTTATACACTTAGTCTTACTAGACCGATGTCCGTCTGCAAAAATTATTACAGATTTGCTCAGAAAGTAAGTACTCGATCTCTATCCCTTCAAGCAGTTGTGTAACTAAATATGACTTACATTTCCAAGTGATACTGAATTTCAACAATCGCACAATAAGATAATTTCTCTGTGCAGAATACTGTTCACCGTTAAAATTTGCCTTATAGATTATGTCTTTTATAACCTAACTGCGATATCTCTGATATTCTCAGTAGTTTATGACACATCGCTTGTTATGTTGGGCTTGGAGGATTAAAATGCTATTTCCAACAAACCTTTGGTTAAAGTGCAATTTCACTATAGCTGAAACAAAACTACAGTTGAAAGCTAATTGCTTAAAGTACCGCTGCTACAGGACAAAATTACAGTGGGACGTGAGGTAAGTTCGTTTTAATGAACTTTTAGATCATTGGCATAATGAGACAAAATGCCTTAGAATTAAGTCTTGAAGTTTGTTAATGTGTGGAGTTAAGGCATTTTCCTATAAAGCTTAACTTCATCCTCAATATTGCCATTGCCTTAATTTACTTTTTGTAGATTTGACGGGACATTTTAGTTTTCAGAGGTGGGAAAATTCACGCTGAAACTGGTTACAGTACTTTGTCAGCAAATTGTAATTTTAGCTCAGATTTCGTTTGTGTGTGAATTATGGTGGGGGAATCCACAGTTAGGGATTGGTCGTTCAGTCAGCCCGTCCCTTGTTCTGTTTCGGTAGGTCGTCGTTGTGATAGGCTGGTTGCTTGGTTGGCCTCCAGTTGTGGAAAGTAGGTCACCGGTGGAATTTCCGGTAAAAAGGACGTAACGGGTTATGTATGACACAAATTGTGACGGCCCGGCTGGAGATCTTGATCTGTTGATTACGGCCGATGCGGTTAGTCATAGACGGACTGTGTATATATGCGTTTACTTTCGCATGCGGTATGACCGGGTTATAACAGTTTGGTATCTTTCAGTGGCTAGTAGAGTACGAGATAGTCACACCCAGAAGGTTGAAAGGCTTACAAACAGTAGCTTGCGTAATAGATTTTGGACCCCTGTAGTTACTATGAGGTGCGCTGTGGCCAAGGGGCTAGGCGTCTGTTCCTTGGCGAAAAACTTACATCGCTTGAATTCTATCAGGGTATGGGAAAGATTTAGAACCTGTTAGCTTTTTTCGTGACTCAACGGTCCTCTGACCTCTTGGATAGGGAAGCTCGGATAAGGGTGAATCTTAAGGGTAAGGGTGTGTACCATACACACGTTAACGCACCCTTGGCAGTTAAAAAATCGAATGAAGAATAGGTGGAGACGCTGTTATCTGCGCAAAATTTCCAAATTCCGAATTTCATCCACAAAAATTCTTCTCACCAAACTGGGCAGGCACCTAAAGACGAGAGAACCATTCTTTCTTAGGATTGAAATGTTACATTTATAATTAAAAAACAACAACAAATAAACAGATATACATTCAGTTATCATCGCGATATTTGTCAGGAAATTCGAAAACCAGTCTCTTTTTTCAGTGTCAGGTCTGACGACCATGGCACGCCAGTCCTTTGTTATCAGTCCTCCTTATCAGCTTAGTGTTGTGGATTGTGTTATTGATGGTGTGAACTGTTCAGGCTCTCAGTACATCTTGTTCTCTGTCTTTTCTGTTGTTGTTGTTGTTGTTGTTCCAGCCATTTTTTTTTCTCGCTTACGTGTACAAAAAGAAAAAAAAATAAAAAAATAAAAAATAAAAAATAAAATAAAAATTAGCAGCCTCTTCCGGATGGTTTTGATAAAGAATCTTTTAGAGTTGGCCATTTTCATTACTTTCTGAATTTGGTTTTCTCTCTGTTCAAGGCGTTTTCAGTATTCTACTCAGGCACTATATTTCGGCCGATTCTAATCTAAATCTGTGTTTTTGCTAAAATTCTCCTCACGAACTCGTTTAGAACATTGTGTGAACTTTATAGCGTTCAATGTAGAATGAAACAGATGATATCAAATCTTGATATCTGCCATGCATTGTGAGATTATTTGATTTCAGTAAAAATATTCCCTGATCCTTTCATTGTGAATGTTTGAAATATTGAGATGCACTGAAAGTTACTTTGAGAAAATGTTCAAAGCTGTTCATTCAGTCACATTCAGTTATCATAAATCAAATGGTACATGGATGTTTTAAAATATGAGACAGCTACCATGCAACTATAGTTTAATGTATGTCTAAATTCTACAGATGTGAACATGTAAAAGGTACATGTGAAAATCAATTTACCTACAATTTTCCAAAGTGTCTTGAAATTGGCTCAAGAAGAGACCCAGAATGCCAAAAAGTTTAGATTAATTTATTTGTTCAAAATGCAATATCTCCTGAATTATGTCCTCAAACATTTTTAAAGTACTTTCTTTTCATTAGCTTTGAAGTACCACACAACAAACAAATAAACAAATTTAACTACAACATCGAGCGAGTTCTAGGAAACAGGAGTTAGTAGGTCAGGGTCAGATCTCGGGGTCCAAGCTGGCTGCTCGGCCTGTCAGATTTTTTCACCTCTGTAGCTGTAGGCATAGCTATCAGTCGTTACCACGAAAAAACAAACAAACAAAAAAAAACAATTGATTTTATTTTACTGTAGTCTGATTGTGTTTATTTATGTCAGTATGTTATATTATTTTATTTTACGTCGTTTTATTGTATTTCATATCATTTAATTTTGCTCTAATCTGATTTTATTTTATTTTCTGTTATGTATTCTTTTTTTAAATCTCGTTTTATTTTATGCTGTTCTGTTTTACTTTATTTTACCTATTTTTTTTCCATTTCATTTCATTCTACTTTATTTTATGGAAAAAAAAATCATTTTATGTTATCCTATTTTGAATTTTATCAGATTTTGTATTTTCTTTTCTTATCTTTTGTCTTATTTTATTTTATTTTATTTTGTCTAGTTTTGTTTTGTTTTAGTTTTATTTTGTTTTATTATGTTTTTTATGGCTATTAAGTTTGACGTTTGCTCCATGGTAAAAACAACTCACGTCAGTGAAGTTGTGGGTTCGACTCGCGGATTCTCCCATTGGAGGATGGAAGAACACGAAGATCGAAACCTGCACTTATTTTTCGATGACTCAACGGTCCCCTGGCTTTCACGAGATAGGGAAGCCCGACGTCTAGCCTTCTCGGATAAGGGTGAATACATTTCGGAGGTTCCATATTTACGTGACGCATGTTAAAGAAGCCTTTGCAGTTAAAAATCGAAGCGCCGGTGTCCGGGCAAAGTTTCCATATTGCAAATTTCTGCCCACAAAAATTCTCAGTTAAAAAAAAAGAGGCAGCCACTTAAAGCCGAGATAATTTTACCTTTATAGGATTAAATGGCATAACAAAAAAAAAAAATAAAAATAAAGGTGCACTCGTTATGACACTGATGGAGAAAGAATGTCAGTGCCCTGGTGCATATACTGAGTACTCATTCGCTTACAAATTCCTGTTTATCTGGGAGTGTCCCGATTATAAAGTAATAATAGAATGTCAAAGTCAGTAAAGTTGTGAAGACTAACTGAACGAACAGACTGAAGGAGGGAAAAGAGATTGAAGAAGAGAATGAAGAAGATGGAAATAGAGAATATTATAATAGTACTACGACTTTCTTTATCTACATTCCGCCAATATGCTCAGAGTTTCATCAATCGTCATCATCATTATCATCCTCATTTTATAAAATATAAGAAGGCTGTCTAATCAGCAACTGATTAAACAATTAAAAAAACAAAACAAACAAACAGCAAATAACACATAAAGAACTTGACAGTGATGTTCATATCACTGTGCCAAAATTTGGAGCCAACTTGACTCTTCTTCAGGGCAACAAAGTAAATATATAAAAATAATCCTCATCCTCCTCATCCTCCTCAACCTCATCTTCATCCTCATCATCATCTTATCATCGTCCTCCTCCTCCTCCTCCTCATCATCATCATCATCGTCCTCCTCCTCCTCCTCCTCATCATCATCGTCCTCCTCATCCTCCTCATCATCCTCATCCTCATCTTCATCCTCATCATCATCTTATCATCGTCCTCCTCCTCCTCATCATCGTCCTCCTCCTCCTCCTCCTCATCATCATTCTCGTCCTCCTCCTCCTCCTCCTCATCATCATCATCCTCATCCTCCTCCTCCTTCTCATCATCATTTTATAAAATATAATAAGACTGTCTAATCGACAATTAATTAAACAGTTTAAAGAAAGTAAATAGCATATATAAAGAACATGATATCGTCATCATCATCATCATCATCATCATTTTATAGAAATGTCTTAAAATTTAAGACAGACCATTGATTAACTTAATACATTAATATAACACAATCAGCAACCTCTAGAAAACTCGATTTGTCAGAAAATGAGTAAAATGATAATACTGGCCAAATTTTCGAACCGGTTGGTCCTTTGCTGTTGATTAACAGCCGCATGTCATCATATTATCAATATCATTAATTATACTTCCTAGTACTATCATTGCTGATATAAAAGTGGTGGGATGGTGGAGTGATATTTGGAAGGATAATTGGAAGGATAGATAGATAAATAGGTATAAAAACAGACAAACAGACCGACAAATATATAGATAGGCAGACAAACAGATAGACAGACAGACAGATAGATTGGTAGAAAGACAGATAGATGAATAGATAGATAGATAGATAGATAGATAGATAGATAGATAGATAGATAGATAGATAGATAGATAGATA